>CAUYRH010025393.1:0-16952 GCA_963574655.1 Perodicticus potto
CGGGCATTGTGGCGGGCATCTGTAGTCCCAGCTACTTGGGAGGCGGAGGCAGGAGACTCGCTTGAGCCCAGGAATTGGAGGTTGCTGTGAGCTGTGATGCCACAGCACTCTCTCCAGGGTGACAGCTTGAGGCTCTGTCTCAAAAAAAAAAAAAAAAAAAGCATATAATATAATTCATGTCAATAGATTGTGCTATTCTGTGTACAGCTTTCAAAATTCTGAAGTCCTATCCCTGACTTCTTGGCTATATTTTTTCTCATTTGTGAATTTGTATTAATAATGGTACTTGATTAAAATCTATAGAAGCTATGAAATAGAATTTATAAAAATGATTTAGGAACATTTTATAAAATTCAAAAACCTATGGAAATATTATATAAGAGTAATTTTTATATAGTTTATCATAATTGCTCAGACTCTTTTCCAGAAAACAAATTCTCCTGTTTGGTGATTCATATATATATATATTTTGTTTGTTTGTTTGTTTGTTTGAGACAGTCTCACTTTGTTGCCCTTGTAGAGTGCTGTGGTGTCATAGCTCACAGCAGCCTCAAAGTCTTAGGCTCAAGTGATTCTCTTGCCTCAGCCTCCCAAGTAGCTGGGACTATAAGTGATGGCCACACACCTAGCTATTTTTAGAGATGGGGTCTTGCTCTTGCTCAAGCTGATCTCGAACCTGTAAGCTCAGGCAATCCACCTTCCTCAAGCCTCCCGGAGTGCTAGGATTATAGGTGTGAGCCACTGTACCCAGCCCATATTTATTTTCTATATACAAGATTATCACTCTTTTTTTCATACCACCCACACACATACATTTATATCCTAGAAGACCAGTGGAATATTATGTGTACTTTTATATGTAGTACTGCTGAATTCATTTTGGTTAATATACTTGGAATCACATATAAATAATAATGAGGTTACTATTAGTTTATTTTGAATGTACATATTTATATTCCTTGTTATTTAGCATTTAATAAAATTTTATACCTGCTTTTCTTATCATCATCACTTTTGGGTTTTAAAAAGTAAAGTTTGAAAAGTGAATTACTATAAATTTTAGATTTCAGTACCATTTAGAAAATACACTAGAATATACCATCTGCTTGAATAATTTGGAATAATTAAAGAAGGACGTAAGAATGAGATGGCTTCTTGAAGAGAAACAGTACCAATGAAACTTAATGCTTTTCCTCAAGGTCATTCTACGTCTAGGCTTATGGCAAAAGTTCAGATCTGAACCCAGACAGCTTGTGTTGCGTTAACCTGAAGGACCCTGGTTTCATTTGGGAGCTATTTCAGGATGTTAGTTATGTGTTTTTTCTGTGCTCTGGGTATAGGATAAGCTTTATATGTACATGAAACTAATTGCATTTCTGATACAAAGTGAAATGGATGTAAATACCTTAGCTGACCCTGGAACCACACTGGTTTCTTGTTAACTTTGTACTAGAAATTGAGTCTAAGCCAAATCTCCATGACTGCTCCAAATTCATTTTGCAGTGAATTCAGACCAGTTTCTATAGTTTTCCTAGAACTAATGGGCTTCGTTAAGTGATTTGTGCTTATTTGATTTCTCAGAAAGGCTTTTTTCCTTACCAGTTTATATAGGTATATTTAGCTTCCTTCCACGTCACTTTTTAACAAATATGAAGATGTGAAAACTTACTTTTAGGTATCTTATGAAAAGATGCTCTTACTAGGTATTGAATCTTACATAGAATCAAAATGACCTGAGTAGGTTAGTAGAATTTTACTTATCATAGGTTTGATCTTACAAAATTAGAAGAGATATGAAACATTGGTATCTTTGTATATCTTTGCTTATAGGAAGATAGTAATATTCCTAACATTATTTGGTAGGTAGAATTTATGAAAAACAAAAAAAAAGCATGAAAATTTTGGGATATTCAATTAATAATCATTTGACAATAATATTCACCTATAATCCTATTTCTGGATTCTGGCAGGAAATAGATGCCGCACTCAAAGGAACTTAAAGAACCTTAAATGTAAGGAACTTTTTATAGATGTGGGCAGAGTTAAGAGAACCAGTAGAACCATGAGTCTTAGAAAGAAAGAAGGGCTGTCAGCAGAACCTGGTGAGAGTCATAGCTATGAGAGAAAATCCAAGAGACAGGAGCTCTGACTACCACCAAAGCTCTAGTCTCCAGGGAAGAAGCAGGGAGAATCATTACCCAATCTTCTCCTTTCTCAAGCCTTCTCATTCTCTATTGCTGCCACCTATTTAGCATATGTAATCAGAAATCAAAAGCAAGGGGGCCAAAATAGAGTAGGCTATAGAAATCAGTCTTTCAGGGCACAGAGCATGTCAAAGAATGAGGAGGGATGGGCCAGGTGCAGTGGCTCACACCTATAATCCTAGCACTCCGGGAGGCCCAGGTGGGTAGATTGGCTGAACTCAGGAGTTGGAGACCAGACTGAGCAAGAGTGAGACCCTGTCTCTCCTAAAAACAGGGGAAAAAAAAAAAAAAACTAGCCCTACTTGATGACACATGCCTATAGCACCAGCTATTTGGGAGGCTGAGGCAAGAAGATTGCTCGAGCTTAGAAGTTTGAGGTTGCTGGATCTAGGATGACACCCTGGCACTCTACCCAGAGCAACAGAGTAAGACTCAGTCTCAAGAAAACAAACAAACAAAAGAAGGGTTTTTTTTCTTCTGGATAGAGGCCCAGCAATGGGATTGCAGGATCAAACGGGAGTTCTAGGTTGAGTTCTTTGAGTTTTCTCCATACTTCCTTCCAAAAAGGTTGTATTAGTTTGTATACAGAGACACTCTCTATGGATGTAGTCCTGTAAGCAAGGGTGGCCAGTGGGTGAAGTAGCCATCCTTTTAATTTAATTTTTAATTTATGATTGACATAGTGATTGTACATATTTCTGGGGTACAATATGATGTTTCAATGCACTGTGCATCATATAATTATCAAATTATGATAATTACCATATCTGTCACTTTAAACATTTATCATTTCTTTGTGATAAAAGCATTTAAAATCCTTACTTCTAGTTATTTTAAACTAGGCAATACCTGGTTATTTGCTATAGTCACCTGACCTTGAGAACACCAATATTTATTCTGTATAACTTTAATTTTCATCATTGGGCAGCATGTCTGGGTCACCTTCTGTCCCCATCCTCTTGAATATCTGGTAAATGCTGAATACTCTGTGCTTCTATGATATCAACTTTTCAAGATTCCATGAGTGAAAACTTGTGATATTGCTTTTCTATGTCTGTCTTATTTTATTCAGGATGATACCCTCCAAGTTAATCCAAGTTGCCACAAATGACAGGATTTCATTCTGTTTTATGGATGAATAGTATTCCATTGAGTGTGTATTTGTATATCTACACACACATAAAATACCTCATTTTCTTTATGCATTCATCTGTAGATGAACATTTAGGTAGATTTCACATTTTGATTATTGTGGCTATGCAGATGTCTCTTTCACATACTAATTTCATTTCCTTTGAATAAATAAATATATATATATATATATCCCTATGTCCCGGTGGTCTCTGTCGCCACAGGAAGGAACCAGGCGAGACATGGATTAGAAGTACAAGCTTGCGGGAGGTGGGCTAACCTTAGTTGCAGGGTAGCCCGTGCCCCCTCCGCAATGGCTATTTATTAAGGTTATACACAACAGGTGTGGAGAGTTAAGGTAATTGACAAACAGGTGTGGAGAGTTCAGGTAATTGCATAGGAGGGCTGTCTGCATAAGGATTGCCATGTACTCTCCTCACGTGTTATTTTCCCACAACCCTCATGAAGAATTACTAAGCATTAATATTTAACACATGCTTACTAGTGAGTGACCGACCTTATCTCATTCTGGAACACTGAGTTACTTGGGGGATTGCCCCCAAGTCAGGAAACGTCTCTAGGCTTGCCATGAGACTGTCCTGTTCTCAGCGTTTCCTTTTAATGTGATAAGAATCAGTAACTGTCCTTTGCAAGCATGGTGTCCAGTCCTCTACATCTATCCCTTCATTTATGTATTCATAAATACATCCCTTCATTCACATATGTGATGAACATGTATTACACATAATATGTTAATATGTTAATGTTCATTATCTATATCATATATCATATATACTGTATATAAAGTGTTTATATATTCCCAGTGTTTCTTTATATACTGTGCAGCACCTTGCTTTTTTCACTTAACATATATCTTGGAGAGCTTTCCATTCTGGGAGTTAAAGGGTTTTCTTATTCCTTTTTTTTTTTTTTTTTTTGAGACAGAGTCTCACTATGTCACCCTTAGTAGAGTGCTGTGGCATCACAGCTCTCAGCGAACTCAAATTCTTGGGCTTAAGAGATTCTCTTGCCTCAGCCTCCCAAGTAGCTGGGACTATAAGCACCTGCCACAACGCCTGGCTGGGTTTTTTTGTTGTTGTTGTAGTTAACACTGTTGTTTAGCAGGCCCAGGCTAGGTTCAAACCTGCCAGCCTTGGTGTACATGGCTGGTGTCCTAACCACTGAGTACAGGGGCCGAGCCAGTTTTCTTATTCTTTTTTATGAACAAATAGTATTACATTTAGTGGATGTATCATAATTAATTTAACCTGTTTCCTTTTGATGAACATTTTGATTGTTTACAATCTAATGTGTCTGAGAATTCACTAATGATTGACCATTGACTTTAAGATGCCTGAAGGCCATGTAGTCCCATCCTCTCCAGCCACCCACCCAAAAAAAATTTAACAAAAATCATAAATGACTGCCTAAAATCACACAGCTAGTTAGTGCACAGGTTGAAATAAAATCTCAGTCCTGAGTTTGAGTCCTTTACCCACCAGGTCAATGTGTGATTATCATTTTAGTATATTACAAATAACCACTTTAAAAATAATCAACTTAGAAGTTTAAACTTGAAATGAAAAAGGATAATTTTACTTTTCCTCCTAAAAGTGTTCTGCAGAAGAATGGGGTCAATGAAGAAAAAAAAAAAAAAGAAAAGAAAAGTGAAATAGTACTAAAGGCTACACAGTGAAAAGTATTCCTCCTATTGCTTCACCTCCCAGGCCTCTATAACCCCTTTCCAGAGATAGTCATAATATGAGTGTCACATGTATCCATCCATCCAGAGTCTATGCATAGCCCAATATATATGTGTGTGTACTTTTAAAAGTATATAAATGGTAGGATACTATATATACATATTGTTCTATACTTTCCCCTTTATCCTCCCTTTTCAAGTTTCTCTGAAGTCTCACTCTGTTGTCCAGGCTACAGTGCCATGGTGTCAGCCTAGCTCACAGCAACCTCAAACTCTTGGACTCAAGAGTTCCTCCTGCCTCAGCCTCCCAAGTAGCTGGGACTGCAGGTGCCCAACATTTAGTAGAGATGGGGTCTCTTGCTCAGGCTTGTCTCTAACTCCTGAGCTTAAACAATTCTCCTACTCCACTGCCCCCAAAAGTGAAGCACCACACCCAGCCTCTCTAAAATTGTTAATGTACAAGAGAAAGTCTGATTTAACAAGTTTGTAAGTTCCCTATAATCTGGAATCATCTCTCCCTTTCTTCTTTTGTTTCTCCCACAGGACATGTAAAATACATTTAATTATGTTGGATTTAATTTTATTCTTCTAGTAATTAAGGTCATACTTGACAATAACCTGAATAAGAATTGATCTATGTTTTTATTCAACACTATTCAAAGTGTTTCATTTAATTTCTCTGCCACAGTCAAAGCTCAATTGTGAACAGGCTAGGGATAGTGACAGTGTAATACAAAATGACAAAGCTCAGTCTCATTTTTACCTTTGATATTACCTAAGACTTTATAAAGAGTATTGAAAAGTGATAAAATGGATTTTTATTTAATCATACTAACTGCTAGCTACTAAAGGGAACACAAAGATGATTCTGTCTTTGCAGAAGTCATTTCCTTTTTATTTTTGCTATTGTACAGCAAGAAATTAATGATCTAAATAAATAGTCCAGGGATTGCTTGAACTCAAGGGTTCAAGGCCAGCCTGTACAAGAGCAAGACCCCATAAAAAAACAATAAATAAATAAGTAGTCCATAACCAGATAAGTAAGTCCTGAAAAACAAGTGTTAGCTGCATTTTTTGTTTTATTTTTGTTTTGTTTTGTTTTTTGAGACAGAGTCTTGCTCTGTCACACTGACTAGAGTGGAGTGGTTATCATCATAGCTCACAGTAACCTCAAACTCCAGGATTCAAGTGATCCTTCTACCTCAGCTTCCCAAGCAGGTAGGAACACAGGCACATACCACCATGTCCAGCTAATTTTTCTATTTTATTGTAGAGATGGGGTTCTCACTTGTGCTCAGGTTTCAAGCTCTTGCCCTTAAAAGATCCTCCTGCCTCAGCTTCCCAAAGTGCTAAAATTATAGGCATTAGCCACCACACTAAGCCATCATCATCTTATCTTTAAAAGCTTGATTTTGCTGGGTGAAAAAAGCACAAGGTCAATGACTTCTGATAAAGTTATGTGGTACTGGTACTTTTGGAAAAGTTGAAATGAGCAGTAATTAAGAGCTTAACTCATTAGTTCAGATGTAGGCTGGTCTGCTTGGCCTGAGAAAAATTACATTTCTGGTTCTCATTTCTGAATTGGGCTAAGAGGGTTGAGCTGCTAGTGAAACAAACTAGGTCAAGACTGAGCTGCTAGTGAAACTGAACTAGGTCAAGGAATACTGCTCTAAAACCTATGCTTTTTCTATTACAACATTCTTCCTCCTTAATGTGATTTAATATCATGTAGTATGTTTTTAAGATACCATTATAATTAATGGGGAAATGGATCATACAACTAATACCATTCTAAGGCTTTCTTTCTCTTCCATTATAGAAGCAAATTTCTAGTTCAATCCTTTAAAATAGAGAAAAATTTCCTTTATAATTATCAGATTATACAATGCTGAACTGCTGTTGTTAAAAATGTGTTCTTTCTTCTGAAACTTAACATTCACTCACCTTATATTTCTGTACTTTTTGTGTCTTTCTTTGAAAAAGGACCAATATAGAACAATTGGAATATAAGGAAAAGGAATGAATGAATGAGTGAATGAATATTTGCATTGTAAGAGAATTCCCAGATTTATTTCAGGATTCCCATTTTGGCTATTTTCTCAGTTGATCCCCTGCATCTCAGCCTCTACCACCCTCCTCCAGATGACTATCACCTCCACCCTGGACTGTTAATCTGAAATACTAACAGGTATCCTCTTTTCTACTCTTGCCATGGGACCTTTGCACCTACTGTACTTTTCTCTCTGTCTTTAGAATGCTTTCCCCTTACAACCCCACCCCTTCCCTAAGGAGGTAAACTCTGCCCATTTTAGAACCACATAGCATCATGTCCTGCCTGGACAGGTGCAGGAAAGCTAAGGGAGGATCGCTTGAGGTCAGGGGTTTGAGACCAGCCTGGGCAACATAGCATGACTCTGTCTCTTTTGAAGGAAAGTTGTAAATTTACCTGTTTTTCCCACCATATGACTAACTTCATAAGGCCAAGGACCATTTATTATTTTCTGACCACAGATCCCCAGTGTTTACCACAGGGCTTGGGATTTAGGTGTTCAATAAATATTTGCAGAATGAGTGAATACGGATGTTAAATGTTAGATTGAAATAAAGCGTGACAAAGATAAATGTGAGGTTGACAGTTCTTACCTAAAAACAAGTTAAAAAAACAGATAAACCAGTTTTCTTAAATTATGCCAATAAAACAATAGAAAATGTTATTGATTTGTAATTTCAGTCAAATACATTTGCCTTCTAAGGAATTTGGTGGAAAATTAGGAGAATTTTCTTTGTAGCATCCTTTTGGTAAAAAACTGAAAAATGGCCAAGCACATTGGCTAATGCCTATAATACCAACACTTTGGAAGGCTGAGGAGTTTGAGGCTATAGTGAGCTGTGATCATGACAGAGAAAGACCCTGTCTCAAAAAGTAAAAAAAAAAAGTCATGAGATTCTTGTAGAGTACTATAGTACCACCATTGTTTTCCTGCAGAATAAAATGAAAAGTGATTTGCCTATGTTCTCCCAAGAATATTAAAGCAAAAATGGAAATTTTATGGCTTTTTTTCTTTTTGCAGTTTTTGGCCGGGGCTGGGTTTGAACCTGCCACCTCCGATATATGGGGCTGGCACCCTACTCCTTTGAGCCACAGGCACCACCCAATTTTATGGCTTTTCAAGATATAATTTTGTAAATTATACTTTACTTTTTTGTACTCTAATTGTTTAAATATGTTTTGTGTTTATACCAGTGGTTCTTAATTTGGATGATTTCGTCTCCCAGATACAGTTAGCAAAGACTGGAGGTAGTTTTGCTTGTTACTGTGGGGAGGTGGGGAGTGCTACTGTCATTTAGTAGATAGAGGCTAGGGATACTGCTAAATATCCTATGAGGTACAGAACAGTCTTCTTCCCCTTACAACAAAGGATGATCTGCCTGGCTCAGAATACCAAGGCTGAGAAACTACTTTATACTTTTCTGTGCTATTAGGATGAGAAAGGCTCAAAAATAATTATCTTTGAGAGGGAGATGTGTTTATATGTGTATGTATACATGTATGTATATTACTAAAGATACAATTGAGATCTCACACTTTTGTTTTGATAAAGAATTTTTATAAAGGGCTTGGTGCCTGTGGCTCAACGGGCTAAGGCGCCAGCCACGTACACCTGAGCTGGCGGGTTCGAATCCAGCCCGGGCCGGCCAAACAACAATGACGGCTGCAACCAAAAAATGGCTGGGCGTTGTGGAGGGCACCTGTAGTCCCAGCTACTTGGGAGGCGGAGGCAAGAGACTCGCTTGAGCCCAGGAATTGGAGGCTGCTGTGAGCTGTGATGCCATAGCACTCTATCCAGGGTGACAGCTTGAGGCTCTGTCTCAAAAAAAAAAAGAATTTTTATAAAGAAAATAATTGTCAATTCTCTGGGAAGGAGAAAGGAACAAATGGGACATCTACTATTGTTTTTACTATTTAGAAATTTTTGATTTGGCTCCTCTCTACCATTCAGCCATTTCCAAAACATGTCTTGAACACGTATACTGCCCTTCCCCTCCACAGCAAAGATTCACTGGAGGCCATTCTGACCTCATATTTCTAGCCAGTGTTGATTAGATTACAGAAGGGCACCTTACCAAAATCTGACCAATGAGAAATTCTTTTCTGGGGTCTTACAATATCCTTGTACCCTTAGAATAAATTCTCCTTTTCTGCTTAAGCTAGTTCAAGTTAGTTTCTGATACTAACAAGCTAACAGGCTTTAACCAGAACTACTCTACAGATGGTTGTAAAATTTATCTCTAGGGAATTACTGTTCTTTTGAAAAAATAGTTTAATGGGTCTTCTGGGTATGTGAAGAATTCATTCTGGAACCATTACAAATAACATAATGTGCAGTGATATAAAAGGGCAGGTACATTGCAGGCAAGGTTGTGCCTTTATAGGTAGCATGTTAATTCTTGTTTGATTTTTTGTTGTTTTTGTTTTTGGAAATGAGGGTCTTTATTTTCTTTGACTAGGGCTGAAGACAAGAGGAAGATGGGACACTGGAGAAAGCAAGACTGAAAAAAGGGGGCTTTTATACTGGCAAGATGAGTTGGCCCCTGGAACAAGTTAATTTAGTAGAGGATCCCTAAGGAAGGGGTATGACTAAGGAAATCCTTGTTTTTTTCTTTTTTTTTGAAACAGAGTCTCATTATGTTGTCCTCGGTAGAGTGCTGTGGCATCATAGCTCACAGCAATCTCAAACTCTTGAGCATAAGAGATTCTTGTGCCTCAGCCTCCCAAGTAGCTGGGACTACAGACGCCTGCCACAACACCTGGCTATTTTTGTTGCAGTTATCGTTGTTGTTTAGCCAGATGGGCCTAGGTTCAAACCCGTCAGTCTTGGTGTATGTTGCTGGCGCTGTAACCACTATGCTATGGGCGCCAAGCCAGATTAAAGAATCTTAACAGTTACTTATGCTATTCAGTTTTAAGAATTTTATATTATGCTTGAGGTTCCATTTCCATTTTTTTTTTTTTTTTTTGAGACAGTCTCTCTGTTGCCCCAGGCTAGAGTGTCACAGCATCAGCCTGGCTTACAGCAACCTCGAACTCTTGGGCTCAAGCTATCCACCTCCAACCATAACCTCCCAGAGTACTAAGATAACAGGCATGAGCCACCACCCATGGCCTCCACCTAAATATTTTCTTTTTTTGAGACAAAGTCTTACTTTGTCAGCGGGCCTCGGCCTCGGTAGAGTGTTGTAGCATCTTAGCTCACAACAACTTCAAACTCTCCAGCTAAAGCGATTCTCTTGCCTCAGCCACCCAAGTAGCTGGGACTACAGGCACCCACCACAATGCCCAGCTATTTCTAGAAACAGGGTCTTGCTCTTGCTCAGGCTGGTCTCACACCCGTAAGCTTAGGCAATCTACCTGCCTAGGCCTCCCAGAATGCTAGGCCTACTTAAATTTTTTAACAAAAGCAGATTAAGTTCAGTGTCATGTGACTATAGTTATACCTACTCAGTAAGCTAAGGTGGGAAGATCACTTGAGCTCAGGAGTGTCCAGCCTGGGCAACATAGGGAAGTTCTGCCTTTGAATAAAGGAATGAATAAATAAATAAGTTAACAAAACAAAACAAAACATGGCAGCCTAGCTGTGCTTTGGGAAAATAAGGAGCTGCTTTCAAGCTTAAGGAAAAGATATTGCTGAGAGTGTATATTGGCACAGCCACTTTTCTCTGACCATGACTTGTATACTCTCCAAGCCAACAATTCTTTAGAAAAATGCTTGCACATGGGCTTCAGGATACTACACAAGAGTATTCATAGCAGCAATTTACATATAGGGGGAGAAGAAAAAGGAATCAATTTAAATGTTTGTGATAGGAAAATGGATAAATAAGTCACGGTGTATTCCTATGTAAGGCTAAATGGTAGAAACAATAAGCCACAACTACATAAACGGGTGGATTTTAGAACCATAATGTTGATTGAAAACAAGCAGTGGTATAACACAGAATAGAAATGATTTTCTAAAATTTAAAGACAAGAGGCGGGCGGAGCATGATGGAGGACAGGACGCAACTCCATCCTCCATGATGGAGGATGTCTAGTGCAACTCTCCCAAATCTTAAGGTGAGAGAGAGGGTAGCTGGATCTTCTCCCTTGTGGAATGTTGGTACAGACAGGCACCTAGGTGTGTATAGCGAGATGCTGGATTGCTGAACTTAAAATTGTAACCTGGAGCAGCGGAATCTGCTAGAGAAATTTTCATGCCACTGTTAAAGCAGCAGTAGTAACCAGCTCCTCCCCCACAGAGGACTGCAGTTCCCAGTTCATGGGGAAACTAGGTGTTTTGTGGAAAGATTGGTGAAGTGTTGACTCCTGAGCAGAATTTCATCACCACAGAGGGGTACCGTTCAGAGCGGCAGGGGGCTAGGCAGCCCAATAGAAAATTAAGGGGAAAGAATCCCACCCAGGAACAGACACATTTTGAAATGTTGAAAATGGCAGGCCACCACGGGCACCTTTTTCCAGAACAGCAAGTGTGAATGAAAGAACTTGATCATTCCTGGTGGGGAATATTGGTGTAGACTGGCAGCTTGGGGTGTGCAGCAAACAGGTGGATTGCTGGACTCCGAAGTGTAATCTTGAGCTGCAGAAATGATGGAAAAATCTTGGGGCCGCTGCTGAAACGGTGAGCACCAGTGGCAACCAGCCCCTCCCCCACGGAGGATTGCAATTCCCAGTTCGTAGGGAAACTAGGTGCTGAGTGGAGAAGCTGGTGAAGCGTGGACTCCTACGCCAATCTGGAGGTCAGACAGGGGTGCCATCTGGAACAGGTCAGCAGAGGTTGGGCAGCCAGTTGGAAAACAGACATATTTTGAAATTTCAGAAATGGCAATGACAGGCATCTCCTTCTACAAGCCAGATATGGCGCTAACTGTGGTAACAAAGTAAACCGTGAATCAGGTATAATCCTGGGAACCACTCACAGTGCCACCTGGTGTTCAGAAAGTAAAAGTATATTGCAATACAAATATATTCCTACTAAAGTTTACCCCTACGTCATTCATATAGTTGTATTATATATATATATATAAACAATATTTTGGCAGTTGGTGCCTTTTTTTTTCTTTTTCCATCCTTTCCCTGTTGGAGTTATTTTAATTTTTTTTTATTAATAATATACAATTTTTTTTCTTCTCTTCCTCTTCTTCCCTTCTTATGGTTGCTGAGAGTGCTTACATCAGATTTTTAGAGTTTTTTTTTTTATTATTATCATCATTTCTGTTGTAGTTGTTTTTTTGTCTGTATGTCCAGTTGTTTCTGATTGTCCGTGCATCTGTGTGCTGGTGTGTCTGGTAGCCTTTTTGTCTGTTTATTTGCTCGTTTGGTTTCAACACGTTTTGTGTTTTGCTAAATCCTTGGGTTGGCTGGGGGACGATGGTTGACCGGAGCCAGCTTTCCACAGAAGCTCCAGTCCAGAGGGAGAGGTAACAGCCAGAAAGAACCCAACAAAGCTGAAGGAGGGGAGCCAAGCTAAGAGAAGAGACAGATAACTGCACACCTTCCCTGCCAAGGCAAGCTTCAACTCCAAGGAAACAGATTTCAGGTACAGATCTTATCCCAAAGAGGACATGTGTCTGTCCCCTCCCCTAAGAGAGTTGCTTGCTTGCTGTGGGATCTTTACTTGTGAGTGATGACCTAAGGTTCTCCTCCCTCACCCCACCAGAGGGAATTGCTGGAAGTTGGGACTCCTTCTCCAGAGAGCCCCTGCTGTAAGCCCAGGAATTCCCGTGTCTGGCAAGAAGTTTAAACAAATTTTCTTGCCAGCCTGAACTTCCAGTTTACCCTTCCCCACTGACTGGGCGGTCTAGAAGTCCAACCCCTGCAGAGACCAGAATGTCTGCACTACTTGGCTAGGACTGGGCATTGCATAGACAGAGGCAGTGCAACTGTGCTGTATCTGTGAATCCATTAACAGTATCAAAAGACATAGAAGGAAAGGTGAATGAACTGGCCCTGAGAAAGTGTATCTCAAAAGTGGGCGGAGGCTTGAGTCTCTGCACTACAGGTGGAGACTCGGGAACTGCTGAGGTGCACAAACCCAAGTGGAGACACCTCCCACCCAACACCAGCATTAGTGATCTGGGTGGGGTCTAATTTGGGAGAGTCATCTCCCCAACTCTGTAGTGTGCCAGAGGGAAACCATACCTTGCCCAATAGGGGTACCAGAGCTACAGAACAGTGACAACAAAGGTGCAGGGGCCGAGGGAGAAATTCTTTTGCTGTTAGGATATCATCAGGTTTAGATTGAGCTCAAGTAGAACTTTCTCTAGCTGCCATTAAGTGCCTCAGGCAAGCAGGCTTCAGCTTCCCCTGCTGGATCATGGCAGAGGGTGGTAACCATGAGAAGGAGGAAGTGATCTTACTTTGATTCTGGCAGGCACATAGTCCTGGCACATTTGCTTCTTGGACAGAACAGGACAACAGAGACTGGGTTAACAGAAACTGCCGGTGGGGCCACCAGAGACTGGTGGGGGTTACGAGAGTCCAGTGGTGAAGGGTGAGCAAGGTGGGGAAAGAGGCATCAACCCCCTTGCTCCAAACCTTCCACTGGACGGGCCTGTCTGACTCCTCGGAGCACCAGAGGTGCTCAAGTCATACTTGAGCTACCAGCAGACTCCTAATATCTAGTTGCTGGAGACATTTTGAACTCTCCAGCTAGAGAGTGGGTGCTATTTGGGACAACTGGTTTGGAACTCTTGAACTGGACAAATCACACGAGGACCCTCCAAGATGATACCCTTGTTTTCTTGTAGTGGGAAGATTTGATTTTCCTCTTCCAGGTATTATCTGTGAGGGATGAGATGTCTTAATTGCTTGTATTTCTCCAAAGCTGAGACTGCAACCCAGAGTCACTGTTTCACTAGGATTGGACAGAGATCAGCTGAATATAAGACAGAGCCACCTACCCCAACTACACCAATCAGGCCTCTAGAGTCACAAACTGTAGTACTGTTCAGGTTCTTTGCAAAATTGTAGAGGAAAAGCTGCATTCACCAGTCCCAGTCCCCTGGTGAAGGACTGGTCAACCACAACCCCAGAAGTCTTCAATCCAATTTCATCTTACCTACTCATCTAGCTAAAAAGTGAAAAACAATCATGGGATGGAATCAGTGGAAAAACTCTGGCAACAGGAATAATGAGAACAGTTCAACTCCTCCAAGGAATGACAAAACAGCCAAACCAGAGGATCCCATTCACAAACAGATGGCTGGGATGTCAGAAATTGAATTTAGAACTTGGATGGCAAAGAAGATCAACAGAATGGAAGTAAAGTTGGAGTTAGAAATTCTAGGAATAATTCAAAAGATGTCTCAAGAATTCAATGAATTCAAAGACAAAATCATCAAAGATTTAGACACACTGAGAAAAGACATTTCACCCTCCAAGATATGAGAAATACAGTGGAATCCCTCAGTAACAGAATGGAGCAGGCAGAAGAAAGGATTTCTGACATCAAAGACAAAGCTTTTGAATGCTCTCAAATGATCAAATAGGAAGAGAAGTGGAGAGTAAAAACGGATCACTCTCTTAGGGAGCTCTGGGATAATTCAGAGAAAACCAATATTTAACTTATAGGGATTCCTAAAGGTGACGAAGTAGCTTCACAAGGCACAAAGGCTCTTCTTCATGAGATTATGAAAGACAACTTTCCAGACATGCTAAGAGATTCTAAAATTCAGATAGCACACAGTTTCAGAACCCCAGCACGACTCAACCCTAATAGACATCCCCAGGCACATCATAATTAACTTCACTAAAGTTAATATGAAGGAGAAAATTCTGAAAGCAGCCAGATGTAAGAAAACCATAACCTACAAGGGGAAAAATATAAGAATGACTGCAGATCTTTATGCTGAGACCTTTCAAGCTAGAAGAGGGTGGTCATCAACATTTACTCTCCTAAAACAAAATAACTTTCAACCCTGGATCCTGTATCCAGCCAAACTGAGTTTCATTTATGATGGAGAAATTAAATACTTCAATGACATTCACATGCTGAAGAAATTTGCCATAACTAAACCAGTTCTCCAGGATATCCTCAGACCTATCCTCTATAATGGCCAGCACAATTCTCTACCACAAAAGTAAACTCACTTTGAAACTTCTGATCAAATTTTATCTTCCACAATGGCAAAAGGATTAAAAATATCCACTGGTCTCTCAAAAAACTCGATACCCAAAATTCTACCAGGCCTATCAATATTCTCAATTATTGTGAAAGGCTTAAATTGTCCTATAAAGAGGCACAGGCTGGCTGAATGGATACAAAAACTCAGGCCAGATATCTGCTGCATACAAGAATCTCATCTTACATTAAAAAATAAATACAGACTCAGGGTGAAGGGATGGTCATCTATAATCCAGGCAAAAGGAAAGCAGAAAAAAGCAGGTGTTGAAATTTTGTTTGCAGATACAATAGGCTTTAAACCAACCAATGTAAGGAAAGATAAGGATGGTAACTTCATATTTGTTAAGGGCAAGACTCAATATGATGAGAATTCAATTACTAATATTTAGGCACCCAATCATAATGCACCTCAATTTATAAGAGAAACTCTAACAGACATAAGCAACTTGATTTCCTCCAGCTCCATAGTAGTCGGAGATTTTTACACCCCTTTATCAGTATTGGATAGATACTCCAATAAGAAGCTAAGCAAAGAAATCTTAGATTTAAGCTTAACCGTTCAACATTTGGATTTAACAGACATCTACAGAACATTTCATCCTAACAAAACTGAATACACATTCTTCTCCTCAGCCCACGGAACATACTTGAAAATCGATCACATCTTAGGTCACAAGTCTAACCTCAGCAAATTTAAAAGAACAGAAATTATTCCTTGCATCTTCTCAGACCATCATGGAATAAAAGTTGAACACAGTAACAATAGGAATCTGCATTCTCATACAAAAGCACGGAAGCTAAATAACCTTATGCTGAATGATAGCTGGGTCACAGATGAGATTAAGAAGGAAATTACAAAATTTTGGAACAAAATGAAATGAAGACACGAATTATCAGAACCTTTGGGATACTGCAAAGGCAGTCCTAGGAGGGAAATTTATAGCACTGCAAGCCTTCCTCAAAAGAATGGAAAGAGAAGAAGTTAACAACTTAATGGGATATCTCAACACTTGGAAAAGAAAGAACATTCCAACCCCAAACCCAGCATAAGAAAAGAAATAGAGCAGAATTAAATGAAATTGAAAATAAAATAATTATACAGCAGATCAATAAATCAGAAAGTTGGTTTTTTGAAAAGGTCAATAAAATAGATAAACCTTTGACTAACATAACCAGGAAAAAAAGAGCAAAATCTCTAATTTCATCAATCAGAAATGGTAAAGATGAAATAACAACATACTCCTCAAAAATTCAAAAAATCCTTAATGAATAGTACAAGAAATTTTATTCTCAGAAATATGAAAATCTGAAGGAAATTGACCAATACTTGGAAACACTCCACCTTCCAAGACTTATCCACAATGAAGTGGAAATGTTGAACAGGCCTATATCAAGTTCTGAAATAGCATCAACTATACAAAATCTCCCTAAAAAGAAGAGCCTGGGACCAGATGGCCTCACATCAGAATTCTACCAAACCTTTAAAGAGGAACTACTGCCTATATTACTCAACCTTTTCCAAAATACAGACCAAGGAGGAATACTACCCAACACATTCTATGAAACAAACATCACCTTGATCCCCAAACAGGAAAAGACCCAACAAGAAAAGAAAATTATACACCAATATCACTAATGAATATTGATGCAAAAATATTCAACAAGATCCTAGCAAACAGAATCCAGCAACACATCAAACAAATTATACACCATGACCAAGTGGGCTTTATCCCA
>CAUYRH010025394.1:0-15390 GCA_963574655.1 Perodicticus potto
CACTTGGTCATGGTGTATAATTTGTTTGATGTGTTGTTGGATTCTGTTTGTTAGTATCTTGTTAAATATTTTTGCATCAATATTCATTAGTGATATTGGTCTATAGTTTTCTTTTCTTGTTGGGTCTCTCCCTGGTTTAGGTATCAAGGTGATGTTTGCTTCATAGAATGTGTTGGGTAGTATTCCTTCGTTTTCTATATTTTGGAAGAGGTTTAGTAATATAGGTACTAGTTCTTCTTTAAAGGTTTGGTAGAATTCTGACGTGAAGCCATCTGGTCCCGGGCTTTTATTTTTAGGGATAATTTGTATAATTGATGCTATTTCAGAACTTGATATAGGCCTGTTCAACGTTTCCACTCCATTCTGGCTAAGTCTTGGTAGGTGGCGTGCTTCCAAGTATTGGTCAGTTTCCTTGAGATTTTCATATTTCTGAGAGTAAAGTTTCTTGTAATATTCGTTAAGAAGTTTTTTAATTTCTGAGGGGTTTGTTGTTATTTCGTCTTTACCATTCCTGATTGATGAAATTAGAGATTTTACTCTTTTTTTCTGATTAGGTTAGCCAAAGGTTTATCTATTTTATTGACCTTTTCAAAAAACCAACTTTTTGATTTATTGATCTGTTGTACAATTCTTTTGTTTTCAATTTCATTTAATTCTGCTCTAATTTTGGTTATTTCTTTTCTTCTGCTGGGTTTGGGGTTGGAATGTTCTTACTTCTCTAGTTGCTTAAGATGTCCCATTAAGGTGTTAACTTCCTTTCTTTCTGTTTTCTTGAGGAAGGGTTGCAGTGTTATAAATTTCTCTCTTAGGACTGCCTTTGCAGTATCCCAGACGTTCTGATAATTCGTATCTTCATTGTCATTTTGTTCCAAAAATTTGGTAATTTCCTTCTTAATTTCTTCTATGACCCAGCTATCCTTCAGCATAAGGTTATTTAGCTTCCATGTTTTTGTATGAGTGTGCAGATTCCTGTTGTTATTGAGTTCAACTTTTATTCCATGATAAGAAGATGCAAGGAGATGATGCAAGGAATAATTTCTATTCTTTTAAATTTGCTGAGATTAGACTTTTGACCTAAGATGTGATTGATTTTGGAGTAGGTTCCATGGGCTGATGAGAAGAATGTGTATTCAATTTTATTAGGATGAAATGTTCTGTAGATGTCTGTTAAATCCAGTTGTTGAATGGTTAAGTTTAAATCTAAAATTTCTTTACTTAGCTTCTTTTTGGAGGATGTATCCAACACTGCTTAAGGAGTATTAAAATCTCCAACTACTATGGAGCTGGAGGAAAGCAAGTTACTCATGTCTATTAGACTTTTTCTTATAAATTGAGGTGCATTCTGGTTGGGTGCATAAATATTAATAATTGAAATCTCATCTTATTTGAGTGGTACCTTTAACAAATATGAAGTGTCTATCCTTATCCTACCTTATTTTGGTTGGTTTAAAGCCTATTGTGTCTGCGAATAAGATTGCAACACCTGCTTTTTCTTTTTTCCATTTGCCTGGAATATAGATGACCATCCCTTCACCTTGAGTCTAAATTTATCTTTTAAGGTAAGATGAGATTCTTGTATGCAGTAGATATCTGGCCTGAGTTTTTGTATCCAGACAGCCAACCTATGCCCCTTATAGAAGACAATTTAAACCATTCACATTAATTGAAAGTAATGATAAACTTTAGAAAGTCCAGTGGACCTTTTTAATCCTTTCATCACTGTGGAAGAAGAAATTTGATAAATAGTTTCTGGGTGAGTTTACTTTTGTGATGGAGGTTTGCGCTGGTCATTGTGGAGGATAGGTCTGAGAATATCCTGGAGAGCTGGTTTAGTTATAGAAAATTTCTTCAACATGTGGATGTCGTTGAAGTATTTAATTTCTCCATCATCAATGAAACTCAGTTTAGCTGGATACAGGATCCTGGGTTGAAAGTTATTTTGTTTTAGGAGATTAAAAGTCGATGACCATTCTCTTCTAGCTTGAAAGGTTTGATCAGAGAGATCTGCAGTTGTTCTAATATTCTTCCCCTTGTAGGTAATGGATTTCTTACATCTGGCTGCCGCTCCATGCCTCAGGGGACCATCTCTCCAGCTTGGCCTCCTCTCAGCTCACTATCTTCTCACCACTCCTGTGCCGAAAATTAGTATAGATCAGCAACAGTCTGCGCCCTGTCCCCAACCCTCAAGAAAATGTCCAAGAATCTGGACTCCATTGCGGACAAAATTCCAGACCTCAGGGTGAGAGTGGAGGGAAGTGCGGGAGTTCAAACTTGCAGGTAGAGAATATATGCAGTTTTATACAGTTTTATGCCTGGCAGGAGAGTGCCAGGGCACCCTCGTAGGGCAAGGAGGTCCAGTTCTTAGAGTGTGTCTCCCGTGGGGTAGAATGGGAGGATGTCAGAACTTTGCTCACTTGTTTGTATGTAGGTATGGAGTGTACTGCCAGTTGTTCTCATGGGGGAGGGGACTCCCGTACGCTTGGCGTTGTGTTCTGTACCTTTTGTTTGTATTCTTGGGGTCACAGGTCGCTCCAGCAGTGTTGATGTGCGTTCTTTAATTTTGTCTTTTGGCTCAGATCTGAACCATTGACTTTCTTTCTAAATTTCTGTCCTTTAACTCTCCTTCTGGATGGGAGCCTCTAAAGCTACAGACCATAAGTCTTTATTTTTATATCATATTTTCATATAGTGAAAGATAGGGATCTACTTTCATTCTTTTGTATATGGATATTCATTTTTCCCAGCAAGATTTATTGAAGATGGTGTTCTTGCCCCAGTTTATCTGGTGGTGCTTTGTGGAAAATCAGTTGGTTGTGAATTTATGGCTTTATTTCTGGATTCTCTAGTAATTTCCATGGCACGTGTGTTTGTTTTATACCAATATCATGCTATTTTGGTCACAATAGATTTGTAATATATTTTGAAGTCAGGTACCATGAAGCCTCCAGTTTGGTTCTTTTTGCTCAGGATTGCTTTGGCTGTTCTGGGTCTTTGTGGTTTCATATGAACTTTAGGAATCTCTATTTCTATAAAGAATGTAATTACTATCTTAATAGATAACATATTAAATTTTTAGATTGCCTGCATGGGGTAATAATTTTTATAATTTTAATTTTTCCCGGAGCATGGGATGTCTTTCTATATGTTTGTTTTCTCTTCTAGTTTTTTTAATAAGTGTTTCATAATTTTTCTTGTAGAGGACTTCCAATTCCTTTGTCAAAATTATTCCTAGGCACTTAATTTACTTTTTTGTTTTTAACTATTGTAAATAGGATCACGTTTTTCATTTATTTTTCAGCTAGTTGATTTTTGGCATATAGAAACATTACTAATATTTGTACATTAATTTTGCATTCTGCCACTTTAGTAAATTTATTAATTCTAAGAAGTTTTTGATAGGGTCTTTTGGTTTTTCTAGATGTAAGATCATGTAGTCTGCAAATAGGGAAAATTTGACTTCCTTTTTCCCAAATGGAATGCCTTTTATTTCTTTTTCTTTCTTGATCTGATTGTTCTGTTTAGGACTTACTATACTATGTTGAATAACAGTGGTGAGAGTGGATGTCCTTATTGTGTTCTAATAATAGAAGAAGAGCTTTCAGCTTTTCTCCATTCAGGGTGGTGTCAGGTGTGAGTTTGTGACTTATGGCCTTTATTATACTGAGTTATGTTTTTCTATTCCTAATGTGTTGAGAATTTTTACCAATAAGACATGTTAAATTTTATCAAACAATTTTTATCTATGGAGATAAACATTCAGGTTTTGTTTTTCATTTTATTAATACGATGTATTGCATTTGTATATGTTGAACCATCCTTGAATTCCTGGATAAATTCCATTTACTCATAGTATATTATCTTTTTGTTGTATTGTTGATTTCAGTTTTCTAGTGCTTTGTTGCAAATATTTGCATCTATGTTCATGTATGTTGGTCTGTAGTTTTTTTTTTTTCGTGTGTGTGAGTGTGTTCAGGTCTGGGTTTGTGTCTGGGTAAACCTGGCCTTGTATAATATTTTGGAATAGTTTGTGAAAAATTGGTATTAGTTCTTCTTGAAAAGTTGAATGGAATTCACCAGTAAAGCCATCCAATTATGGGCTTTTCTTTATTGGGAGACTTTTTAATACTGATACAAGTTAGTTACTCCTTAATGGTCTATTGAGGTTTTACATTTCTTTCTGGTTAAATCTTAGTAACTTGTATGTTTCTAAAGGTTCGTCTATTCCTGTAGGTTTTCTAGTTGGTGAACATACAGTTCATAATAATCTCTGATAATCTTTTATGTTTCTGTGATATCAGTTGTAATGTCTCCTTCTTCATTTCCAATTTTGGTTATTTAGGCCTTGTCTCTTTTTTCTTTCAGTCTAACTAGTAGTTTATCAAATTTGATTCTCTTTTCAGAGTGAAATTTTTGTTTTATTGATATTTGTATCATTATCTCTATTTAGTTCTGCTTTGATCTTTATTCTTACCCTCTGTCTATTAATTTTGAGTCTGATTCATTCTTGCTTTTCTTGCTTTTTCTGGTTCTTTCTTGCTTTTTTTTAAAGTACATTCTTAAGTTGTTCATTTTAAATCTTTCTCTTTCTCTCTCTCTTTTTTTTCAACATAGATGATTATTCCTCTAAAGTTCCCTCCCAGCTCTGCTTTCATCATATCACATATATTTTGGTTTGTTGTTTCCATTTTTTCTGTTTCAAATTTTTTTTATGTACTTCCTACTTTCTTCACTGACTCAATGGTCATTCACAGCCATGTTGTTTAATTTCTGTGTTTTTGTACCATTTCCAGAATTCCATTGGATGGAATGTTCTAAATTTCTGTTTGGTCCATTTAGTTTATAGTGCAGATAAAATCTGATGGTTCTTTGCTGATTTTCTATCTAGACGACCTGTCTAATGTCAAAAGTCAGGTGCTGTATTAGGATATATATCTCTCTTTAGCTCTAAGAATATTTGCTTTATATATCTTAGTGCTTCACCATTAAATGCATATATATTTATAATTGTTATGTCTTTTTTCTGAAATAATCACTTTTATCTTTCATATGGCTTTTTTTGCTTTTTCATGTTAATTAACTTAAAGTCTGTTCCTATAAACCTGCATGCTATTGGTTTATGATTATGTAGAAGATTTCTTTTCTATTCCTCTTTCCATAGGTTAAGTGAATTTCTTTCTTTCTTTCTTTCTTTTTTTTTTTTCAGAAAGTTTCACTATGTCACCCTTGGTGGAAAGCTGTGGAGTCACAAGCTCACAGCAACCTGAAACTCTTGATTGCTTTGGTCTTCTAAAACATAGAAATAATAAAATAACTATTTATAGAAAATTTGAAGGTTAACTAGGACAATGAATGGAAATTTCTCAGGACACTATTTCTCAGGGAAAATATTGCTCATTATTGCAAGATCAATAGGTTATTTTGTAACATAAGATATTCAGTGATGAGATTTAGTGTCTTAGTAACACCATTCAATATAATTTGTATTTAATTAATAGTACATTTTAGAAGAGTAAAAAAGTTAAATATTTGGAATGTAATACTCCTAGAAACTAAGTTTTAAATTTGTATCTTCATCAATGTAGAAAATTAACATCTTTCTCTACAATAATAAAAGCAACTAGAAAATAATACATGAAAAATATTTGCACTAGATTAGCAGAAACAAGGTACTATTCCTAATTTTGCTGCTTACTAACCATGTTAGTCTGAACAAATTGGAGTTTTGCTTGTGGTATGATTAAATTTTGAGCAAGCTGACCTATCCTCAGATAAATACTATATGATCTGCACAAAATGCTTGAAAACTCTGAAAAAATAATAAAAGCAGGAAGATTCCCATTTCCCACCAAGGATGTTGAAATGTGGGAGAATGAACTAACAGGGGTAAATTAGTCATTTAGGGATAGTCTGTAACAACTGTCTAGTATTGATAGTAGTAGTATTAATGATCTACATGTGGTCCTCCAATAAGATCCCCCAGGAACTCTGCCATTGAAGTTGATTTGGGGCAGGATTGTGTATACTGTAGAAAAATATATAAGATTCCAGCTGTGACTCCATATTAGGCTCCTTGGTTCTGAGGTGTTCTGGGCCCATGATGGTTTTTTATGTGAGAAAGTGCATCTTGCCAGAAACCTGCACCTTGCCTCTCTGGTCCTTTTACTATGAAACTATCTTTGGCTATGATTTATGTTCTTATTTTAATGCCGCTACTATATTGTATTATTTCCTTTCAATTAACAAAACATTTTAATCTCCACCATTTGAAGTCTTGTGAGGTTTACCAATTGACCTTTGTCTGCCACATGTTAGTACATGTGGTATGATTATTGAGACAAAATATACATATATAATTTAATAAAAAGAATTAGGATGGCAGTTACTTTGTGTAAAACTATACTCACTTGATGAAAATGTTAACTAACTGATTTTATAATATGAGCATTCCATGTGAATTTAAAACGTAGATAGGATAGTTACCTCTTTTTAGTGTTTTAGTCTTCATTGTTAATTACCTCATTAGTCTTTGACTTGTTTGTTTTTATCAATGGAAGATTAAAATGGATGATTATGGGTAAAGTTCTCTACTGATTATGGGTAATCATTATGGGTAAAGTTCTACAATACTTGAAAAATCATACTACATATTTTAATAGCACCATGCTGACTTTCTACAAAACGTCTTCTTCTTAATCAACATGGAAAACTATTTTAGAATAGTGGCTATCAATTTGTGTATCACAGCATACTCTATCAAATATTTTAAAAACTTGGACGAATTAGTCTTTAAGATATTCATGGAAAATAGCATTTATTTTTATTACCTTGTTATTTGTATAAATTTGTGAGGTACATGTGCAATTTTGTTTTATGTATAGATTGCATAGTGGTCACATGAAGCCTTTAGATCATTGTTACCAAATAACTTACATTGTACCCATTAACAAATATCTTATAGTCCTTCCCACTCCTACTCTCTTACCTTCTTAGTCTACATTATATCTTTCTATTCTTTATGTCTATGTAAACACATTTTGTAACATCCATTTTAAGTTGATTTTTATGTTGCAGGAAGGTAGGGATCCAGCCTCATTCTTCTGTGCATGGCTGTCCAATATTTGCAGCACCAGTTATTGAAGACGGTGTTCTTTTCCCAATGTCTGTTCTTGTTGGCTTTATCAAAGATCACTTGGCAGTAATTACGTGGCTTTATTTCTGAATTCTGTATTCTGTTCCATTGATATATAATATGTATTTATTATTATACCAGTACCATGTTATTCTGGCTATTATGTCCTTGTAATATAATTTGAAGTCAGGTAATGCGATATCTACAGCTTTGTTATATTGGTCACTATTGCTCTGTCCATTGAGTCTCATTATTAGTTTTATATTAACTTTAGGATTTTTTTCCTAATTCCCTGAAAACCAAAGTCAATCTATTGATAGAGATTGCATTGAACCTATAGATTGCTTTGGGTGGCATGGTCATTTTAGTGATATTCTTTTTTTTTTTTCAATTCAGGAGCATGGGATGTTGTATCGTCTTTAATTTTTTTCATCAGTGTTGTAGATTTCTTTGCTGAGATCTTCCACTTCTTTGGTTAAATTTATTTCTAGGTATTTCATTTTTTGTAAGAATCAGCTAGTTCATTCCTATGTAGAAACACTAGTAATTTTTGTATGTTGATTTTGTATCCTGCTACTTAATTCATCAATCAAATCTAATGGTAATTTTGTGGAATGTTTAGGGTGTGCTAGATTCATATCATCAATGAACAAGGATAATTGGACTTCTTTACTTGGTGTGCTGAAAGTTGGCATCTTTTTATTACTCCAGTTCTTAGAAGAAATGCTTTCAACTTTTTCCCATTCAGTATGATATTAGCTGTGGATTTGTGATATATGGACTTACTATTATGAGGCTTACTATTATGTTCTTTTACTTACTATTATGGACTTACTATTATGTTCTTTTAATTCCTAGTTTGTTGAGGCTTTACTCATCAAAGAATTTTGTCAAATGAGTTTTGTGCATCTATTGATAAGATGAAATGGGGTTTTCCCCTTTATTTTGTTGGTATGATGCATCACATTTATTGATTTGAGTATGTTGAACCATCTTTGCATCTCTGGGATAAATCTCACTTGACCAAGGTGTCGCATCTTTTCAGTGTGCAGTTGGATTGGTTTTACTAGTTATTTTCATGAGTTTGGATCTATGATCATTAAGGTTTTCCTGTGATTTTCTTTTCTTTCCTTCTTTTTTTTTCTTTTCTTTTGTGTGTGTGTGTGTGTGAGATTATCTGAATTTGTCAACAGGGGAATGCTGGCCTTGTAGAATAAATTTATAATTCTCTCATCTTCACTTCTTAGTTTTTTCAATTTAATAATTTAAGAAGAATTTAGAATTCCATAGCAAAAGTGATTTTGTCCTACCTGTGACTTTATAGAGAGATTTTTATTGCTGATTCAATCTCATTCCTTGTTCTATTGAGGTTTTCTATTTCTTCCTGTTTCAAACTTGAGGGTTTAGTTGTGTCCAAAAATTTAGCTATTTCCTCCAGGTTTTTCAGTTTTTTAATGTTCGTAATACTCTCTAATGATCATTTGTATTTCTGTGGTATCTGTTGTAATGTTTTCTTTTTCATATCTGATTTTACTTATTTGGACTTTCTCTACATTATTTCTTGATTAACCTAGCTAGTTATTTCTTAATTTTGTTTATCTTTAAAAAAAAAAAAATTTCATGTCACTTGTTCTTTTAAAAATTTTTAGTCTCTATTTCATTTAGTTCTACTCTGATCTTTGTTATTTCCTTTCCTTTACTAATTTTATATTTGATTTGTTTATACTTTCCTAGTTTCTACAGGTATGACATTTGCTTCATATTTTGTAATCTCTGTACATATCTGATATAGGCATTTAATGCTTTGAACTTCCTTCTTAGCACTGCTTTTTCTGTATCACACAGGCTTTGGTCTGTTATCTTTTTATTTCCATTTATTTCATGATGTTCTTAATTTCCTTTTCAATTTCTTTGTTGACTCACTGGCCATTTAGGAACATAGTTTAATTTCCATGTATTTACAGTAGAATCTCTGTATCTTGACCACCCAAGGGACTGTAACAAACCAGTCAATAGATGGAGGTGATCAACATAAAGAACAAGGCCTCCTGTACTGATAACATACATGTGGTGCATGTTGGGTTCAAGTTAAAGGAGTGGTCAATGTAGGAAGGTGGTCATGGAGGTTCTACTGTATGGAGATTACAAAGTTCTTCTTGGTTTTTAATTCTAGTTTTATTCTGCTATGATCTGAGAATATCCTTGATAAGATTTTGATGTTTCTGAATTTATTGAAACTTGCTTATAGCCTAATATATTTTGGAAAATGTTTCATGTGCTGATGAAAATAAGATGCATTCCCTAGTTTTTAGGTAGAATGTTCTACAAGTGCTTCATAGTCCATTTGGTTTGAATTCCTGTTTAATGCCAAGGTTGTTCATTTTCTGTGTTGGTGCTCTGTCTAATGCTGTAAATGGGATACAGAAATCTCCACAGCATTGTATTACTGTCTTTCTCTTTCTTTAGATCTAGTAATATTTGATTTATATATCGGGCTTCTACAGTTTTGTGGCATCTATATTTAGGAATGCTATTTCCTTTTTATATTAGGATTCTTGATCCCGTTGTCATATGTGTGTGTCTGTGTGATCATAGTATCTTCTTAATAGTAAGAGTTTGTATCCTTTTATCATTATATAATGACCTTTGTCTCTTATATCTCTTTTTGACATGTCTTTTTTTATGTGATATAAGTGTAGCTACTACTGCTAGCTTTTCATTTTTTTACATCAAAAATCTTTTTTCACCATTTACTTTTCAGTCTATCTGTGTCTTTAACAATTAAGGTGAGTTTCTTGAAAGCAGCATAAAGATGTACTATGCTTTTTAAAATATATTTAACCATCTTGTCTATTTTCTATATCTTTTAAGTGGAGCATTTAATCTACTTGCATTCACAATCATTACTGACATGTGAAGATTTGTCCCCATTTTATTGTTCTTTATTTTCTTATTTTATGAATTCTTTATTTCTTTCATGTTGTCTTACTGTTTGTAATTATGGTTTCATAAAATTCTATAGTAATGCCTTTTTATTCCTATAACTTTCTGCTTTCTTTGATTTCTTTTTAGTAAGTTCTGTATGATCCTGTGTTTTTATGATGGTAAAAGTCTTTTTACCAGGGTGTATACATTTTTTTGGCACCCTGAGTATATATTAGGTAAGGAACTAGAGAACTAGCTCGGTATAGTATGAATAATTTCATGACTACCTGTGCAATACTAACAGATTATTTATTAGCAATGATAATTTTTATATATTAAAAATATAGCAAGAGGGAGAACCAGCAGTTTTCATGCTGAAGCATAGGGTCTTGCAATGTTATCAATCTTTATTTATTGAACAGGTTATGAAATGAAAAACTGTATAACTGAATAAATAAACACTGTCTGTGGAGTTTTTTCCCAAATATTAATAAAATGAATCCTATTCTCCGCTGTACACTGATTTCACTTTTGCTTAATTCAATGGTCCCATTATGCTAGAACACCTATGATAATTGTGGCATTTGTCCCATATAGATGACTATAAGTTCAGATGAACCATAATAAAATAATGAAACAATAGAGTTTTAACGATTTCACCGCTGTTTAATCTTTGTGTATGTGTTTTAGCAATAGTCAATTTACTCCTCATTTTTGGAAGGCAAATAATTCAAATTTGTTACTTTAAAAATATATGAAAATGAAATATGTACTGTATAATTTTACTTAGATTTTTCTGGCAAATATTTGTTTTGCCAAATAGGCAAACACATATTCAAATGATGCTTTGGAAATACAATGGGGATTTTCAAATTAATAAATGGGTATATCTTAAAGTAGAAAAAGTATTTGATATTTTAAATGAATATTTATGTCTATCTGTGTCAGTTTAGCAAAATATACTTAAACCCATTAAAAGTGGCATGTTTTATTTACGCTAAATAAATAAATTGAGACAAATGAACATGTGCATTTAAAATTCAGAGTTAGAAACTATTTCATATGTGCTCTGAAGGGTTTTTAAATAGATCTAACACATATTTAACAAAATGTTAGATCCCTTTGTGATGAACTAGGTCATTTGAAGTAAAAACCCCCAGGGTATTATGTTTTTACTTCTCTTACCCAAAAGATGCATGTGGGCAAAATTGGGGAATTTTAAATGATATAGTTTACTAAGCCCTGTGATGAAGATAACTGTGTTTTTACGGAGGGTTCTTTTTGTTTGGGTTTGGTTATTATTACTAATCCCTTTCTTTGTCTCCACTTATTAGCTTTTAAGGGATTTCTATTTCTTGTTTTCAACAGAATTACCAAGGAAGACTTTATGTTTCAGTTAATCCAGCTAACCATTTGTAAGCGTTTTATCTTTCAGGTACTCAGATTTCCCAAGGTTCATTGAGTCCCTTGCCCGCAGCCCTTTAATTGGTACTGTGCATTTCTTTCATCTTGCAAAAGAGTGAAAAGGCACTTTCAGCATCAATAAAACACATTTTCATTCAAGTCAGTGAAGTGGCTTTTAGTCTCCATCTTTTTAAACTATAGGACACACATGCTCAGCTTTCAGGGAACTCATAGGACTTTATTTCTAAAAACTGATTACTCTCCCATCTGTGGAGAGGATAAGTCAGTTTTGAACTCAATTATTAGTGTCTGTCTTATTCAGAAGAAATACTTTTTTTAAATCTAGTATTTTTAGGCATTAACCTGAGTTTCAATGAAGTAATGTCATAAGAGTTATGTACTATGAGGAGAAAATATAAAAGAAAAAAGAAAACCCTTTCAAATAATGGAATTGCTATCTTAAACTTTTACATACAATAATTAAATCAATGAAAAAGAATGAAAATTTGACCTTATAGCAGTTGTTGGTGCTCAGAAAATGACATCCATAAGTGTAGTGCGTTGGCATGCTAAGTACATTGAATTAAAGGATATCAGAAGGCCTCAGAAACAACCCCAGATTCCAGGTCTCTGCTCTTCTCCTGCCCTCTAATCTCTTGCCCCTAATTCTCTCCTCAAATCAATCATAAAAACCAGAATTCCTCTTCTTCAAGGTGAGTCATAGAAACCAGAACCTCTTTTCTCCAAAGTCAGCCGTAAATAATTGAACCATCACTTTAACTGTCCCCTGCCTTTCTGTCTAGGACTTGGCTATAAAGAAATTCTCTCTTATTCTCGTTCAATAGTAAGACATAGGACCCCTGTTCTAGAGGGATCTTGTGCCATATCTTGCAGGTAGGATGCCCCACGCCAGAGCAAGAAGAATCTGAAAAGTCAGGCTTTCCTGGGTTTTCTCCATTAGTCTGTTTCTATTAGATTGTTCCCTTTTTGACCAATCACATTTCTCCATGGCTGTCCACTCTTCTTTATATCTAAGCATAAAAATGGACAGTTTTACCTTGGATCTTTGATTTTTATTTCTGGAAGCTTTCGTCATATAAAACTACAATTAGATACAGGGGCTATGCTTTTCTCTTGGTCTTTTTCTATGGGCGTGTTAGCTATGACCCTTATGAGGGATGAGGCATTTCACCCTTTCTGCCCCTACACAGAACAGATATCTTAGTGAATAAATTTTTTCAAAGTTAATTAAAACCTCATAGGACTCTTTTTTATTTCCTTAGATATGATCTGACTTATGTTTTACCTCAGCCATTTTACTTTGTTATAAGAAAGTGAGAGCATTAATATAGCAATGTGGAGAGTACACATGAGGCCAAGACTTATATATGAAGTGAATTTTTTTCCATGCAGGAGAGCAAAGCTCAGAGGCAACATCTCAAAAATAAGACATTTAAGATTGATCGAGCTTTTCAAGTTTCCAAGAACCGCAGATGGTGGTGACACAATTACTAGGTCACTGAATATTTGCATAAAATAATGTAAACATTTTCTATATTAATATAAACTAAACATATGTTAATCTTGCAATTGTTTCATCATCTAATATTAGTGTGTACATCTATGTAAAACTGTTACCTAACATTAAATGACAAAAATGAATGCACGAAAAATACTCCTTTTGGTTTCATCATTACCTGTTCTGAAAAAAGTGTAAGCATTATTTCTATTCTCATTTTGAGATTGTATTTTAAAACTATTCAAATAGTAGAAACAAAAATTGTGCTTAATATTGTGTAAAAAAAAAAAACTAGGACATTTGGAATAAGTATTCCTAATGGAAAATTACACATTCTTTAGAACACAGCCTTCTGGTTTATTTGAGTCTATTAGAGACTCTGTGCCTGTCAGTGACTTTTGAATTATTTTTCAGCTCTGTAAGTTGTAGATAACTGATATCAATGCAAAATAATTCCTGTGTATAGGTATGCAAGCAAATTCTGTCAAATGGAGATTCACTTGAGTTCCCTCCTCAACAGTATTAGAAGTAAGTTTTGCATCTGTTTGCAAATTTATTTCAATAATTCAAATTTATAAATATGTCTATTCCTTGGATTCTCTTCTGAACCAGTTGTAATTTATTTCTAGTTGTCTCACTAATTAACAAGTTAAATAAAATCTTTAATTTGTATTCATTTTATAAATATATGAGCCATATTCATACTTAAAAAATTATTCTTCAACCTTAGGTAAGTTCCAAAATTATATTTCCAAAATCATAACCTTTATATACTTGAAGATAGTAAAAAGAAAAAAAAACAGGTGTCAGTAAACCTCAGTACTAAGGGTCCAGTCACCAAAAACACACTGAGTAAAAGTCAAAACCAGAATTGGAAAGAGAGGAGGCATTATTAGGAATTTCCTCCTTTCGTTTTTCAGATCTATCTAGATGTTCCTTACCAGTGAACTGGAAATGAATGATTGCTCTCTAGAAGAGGCCCTGAAAGTTTCAGAGACCAGGAGAATAGTCATTTTGTTGTTGACCACAGAAAGAGAATGCCAAGTAGTAAGCTGAAGACAAGATAACATATCAAGAGCTGACAGGAAAGAAAAATTCAAAAGAATGTTGAATAAAGAGCACAAAGTTAAAGAAAACAACAAAATGACTTACTTATTTAAAATAGCAAGGGAGTGTAAAACAGTAGATGAAGTGTTATTAGATTCATCCTTTGAATTTTAAAAAAGAGGTGTTTCCATTGTTACACTTTTAACATGTTTCATTTTCTTCAGATACAAACAGAGAATAAGCAGCTGTAAACAAAGAATAAGGTATCAAAATATCCAAAGAAATAAACTCTAAACTGTTGAAAGGAAAAAAATAGGAAGTTTATTTTTCTCTCTAGAAGGTCGCTTCTTCTTTCAAGAAACAAGCATTAGAAAATTACAAACTTGAACTTTATTTTCTAAACTTGTGTTCTTTATACTATTAAACAGTTCATCTTTCCATAAAGACTTTCTCATGATACCCAAAGATGTAGTGTGAACATAAACAATAAGCAACGGAAAACAAAGTCACACTCAACTGAGATTTATCATACTGTCTTGGTAAGAGTTTGGGGGAATCCTAACATTTTTGTTTTTATTTTTTACAGTAGTTTAAAATGAATCAATTTTAATTTCCACTTTTTCACAAGTGATTTGCCTGAGAATTTGTTTGCATGGTTCTGTAGATTTTCTAAGTCCACTACTCTCTTCTAAAATTCTTCAATTTAAAAAAGTACAACCCTTACACAAACTAAATTTCAGTATGATATATGCATCCTAGCTTAAGCACCTCAAGCTTCAATGAAAGGAGTATCCTAAATTATTCAAATCATCATATATTTGCCTGATACCTACCATTCACATCACCTACATGTTTCCATTAAAAATAAAATGTGGCTTTAAATCAAATATGATCTCTGTTAGGATATTCTCATTGAGTTATATTATATGATGACATATACTTAATATGAAATGTGGAAAATACAAAGAATGGCCTAGGAAATCTACTTCTAAGAAAATCTCATTTTTCTTTTCTTTCTTTCTTTATTTTTTCTTTTTTTTGCAGTTTTTGGCCAAGGCTGGGTTTGACCCCACCACCTCCAGCATATGGGGCCGGTGTCTTACTCCTTTGAGCCACAGGCACTGCCCCCATTTTTCTTTTCTTATTCTAACACTCTTCCTACATATCACACAACATTTTCAAATCTTCTTTTGATATTAAAAACCTACTTTCCTTATACCTTTTAAAGTTTTGATAGATTTTTTTAAATCACTAGGCTGATACTTGATTAAGATGTTTCTTATGAGAAAAATGTAAATTTGTTTTTTTCTCTTTTTTTTTATTGAATCCTAGCTGTGTACAATAATTCAATCATGGGGTACAGTGT
>CAUYRH010025395.1:0-32410 GCA_963574655.1 Perodicticus potto
CCTGAGCTCACAGAGCACCGGAGTGAATTATACTAGAGCTTCCAGCAGATCCCTGCTATCTAGTTGCCAGAGACTTTTTAACTCTTCCATTTGAGATCGGTGCGGGCTAGGACAATTGATTGGGACCTCTTCAACTGGGCCAATCACCCGAGGACTTTCCAAAGTGGTACCCTGGGTGTGTGGAGGTGGGAAGGTTTGATTTGGCTTTTCCAATTGTTGCCTGTAGGGGGTGTGGTGACTTAACTGCTGGTATTTTTTCACAGCTCAGATTTCAATCCAGAGTAACAGATTCTCTAGGGTAAGACAAAGACCAGCTGAAAATAAGACAGAGCCACTTAACCCCACCACACCAAGAAGGTCCTCAGTTTTGCAAGCAGTAGCTCTCTATGAGTCCTTGGCAAAACTCTAGGGGAAAAGGTACAGATACCAGTCCCAGCTTTTAAGCAAAGGCCTGGTCAATCACTACTCCTAGAACTCCCAGCCCAAATTGTCCTTAGCTACTCATCCAGCCAAACGGTGTAAAATTAATCATGAGGCAGAATCAACGGAAAAGCTCTAGAAACATGAACAACCAGACTAGGTCAACCCCCCCAAGGAATAATTTGGCGGACACAAGTGAGGATCCTATGCGTAAACAGATGGTTGAGATGTCAGAAATCGAATTCAGAATTTGGATTGCAAACAAGATCAATAAAATAGAGGAAAAGTTGGATTTAGAAATTCAAAGGTGGATCATAGCCGATCCTCCACATTCCCCTTTTCCTATTTTCTGAGCCTCCCTTGGAGCTAGGAGTAAGCATGTGATTCTTCTCTGGGCAATGAAACTTAAAGGGAAAATATGCCAGGAGGCTTGTAAGAAAGAGTACCATAAGCAGAAAAAAGACTCTTTGCTACCACCTCCCCCAAATTCCAAAGATAGCTCTGACATCCAAGGCTGGAGCAACCACCATGTAGTCAGAGGCAACATAGATAAGGGTACGCTTTCTCGAGGCTGAGGATGGAGGGTGAAAGATGGAGGTGCCACGACCAGAAAAGACATTACCAGCCTCTGTTCCCACCTCAACTCTCATTTTTGTTAGATTTGTGTCTTTAATATTTATGTCACTATTAGCTCCTCTTTTACATATAACTGAAAACACTGAGGATATAAATATTAATAGGAAATGCACAAAAAAGGAATTCCATCATCATTTTGTCACTTGAGAAATGATATGCTAAATAAAATTAAACAGCTTTCTCAAATGAAGGTTTTAATTAAACTAATGTACATTATGAATCTTGGAGAGATTAATATGAAGCATTTCTACTACCAAAAATGCTGAATTATAAAATATTGAAGTAAAATTTTGTGATCCAAGTACTTTATATTTAATCATATTTTATCAGTAAAGTTAACAGGATGATATTTTCAAATCTTCAAAAACCTTGAAAAATGTACCTCTCGAGAAATATCCAAACTCCACTTGAAAATTAAAAAGAAATATGTTCTCCAGCTAACTGGGGAATAAATTATAATTAGCAATTCAAATATAAGAAATTGAGGGATGATAATGTAAATAAAAAATATTTGGGGATAGTAAAATTAACTGTTGTAAATATAGATACAAAACTAAACACAAAGAATCAAAATATTATGAGAAAAAACATTTACCAGTTAAAAATAGCTATTTAATCATAATTGAACATCTGGTCTAAACAAGAAGGCACAGACACATTTCTCCCTGCTTCTTCCTGCTAAGCACACTATAAATTCAGGAAATAATGTACTAACCAACCAAAGGAGAGCCCCTAAAAGTGATAAGAGGAAAGGGAACGAGGTCGGGACCCAGTACTGCAAGAACAAGCTAATGGCAGAATGTCTTATATCCTTCCACTCAACAAAAGAAGGCAATCAAGATCTGACAGTTCTTTTCCCCAATCTAGCAACAGCAGACAGCCTAGGTAGGCTCATTCTTCCCCAGATTGCATGAAGTCGCTCATAGAATACTAGGCAAACCCTCCACGACAGGCAAGGGGACCTATTGGCAGCCCACTAACAATAAGCATCTAAGGGAAGTACTTTCTTCCCTGGCAGGCCTGAAACCCCGCCCACCAAAATAAAACAGGGTGGCTGGCCCCAGCAAGAAGGATCTCCACCAAAACAAACGGCCTCATCCAGGAAGCCTCTTCCTATGGGCCAGAGACTCTCTACCCCTGCCCAGAGATTGGGGACAACAGCATAACAAAGCCTATAGAACAAGACCTGGTCTGGGGAGAACTCAACACACCCCCTACCCCCAGGAAGGAGCTGGAATCTTAACTATAGAGAGTGCCTGCCTTAGGAAGGCTTTTCTTCCTTCTTGAGAGTCTCCTTTCCCAGAGAGAAACCCCTGTCATCCTGGCCTAAGGAAATCTTTTCTGCCCTTTCAGGCAGCATCAGGAGGGACTAGTAGGAACCCCGGCAGATGAACCAAGCTGACCATAATATTACTACAAAGGCTCTTCTTTGCAAAGAAGCTCTCATTGCAACCATGGTCCACAAAAGCAAGCCAGGATCTGCATGCTAAACCTAAATAAGGTTGCTGTCCACTAAAATGAAAGATTTAAATAGGGCCCAGTATCCACTAATACATTAGACAAAGCATCCAGTATACGATAGAAAATCACCCATCATATAAACAACCAAGACATTCACAACTTGAATAAGAAAAGACACTTAACTGACGCTAATAACTGAGATGAATCTGATGCTGCCAATTGTCCAAAAATGATTTTGAAGAAACCATCCTAAAAATGCTTCAACAATCAACTACAAATTATCCTGAAACAATTAAAAAGTAAGACAACCTCAACAAATAAATAGGTTATAAAAAAGAACCAAATGGGAAGTGTAAAACTGAAAAATACAACTACAGAAATTAAACAAACACTTGCTGGATGGGATAGTAGAGATGACAGAGATTAAAATCAATAAACATGACAGATCGATCCAATTCACTCTATATGAACAACACAAAGAAAACAGACAAATCACATTAACAAATCCACAGGGACAATTAAAATATCCAACACTCATTAGGGTCCTAGAAGGAGAAGAGACACAAAATGGTGCTAAACGAGTATTAAAAAAAATAATGGCCCAAATTTTCTAAATTGGGTAAAACCCACAAACCTATAGATTTAGAAAGGTAATCAAACCTCAAACAGGAAAAATACAAATAAATTCATTCAGACACATCATAATTAAACTTCTAAAAGCTAAACTTCTAAAAAACTAAAAAGTCAGAAAAATTCTGAGTCGCAGCCAAGAGAAACGATACATTATCTATAGTACAAAAACAACTCAAATGACAACAGATTTCTCAACTGAAATCACAGAGGCCAAAAGTAAGTGGCACAACATTTTTCAAGCTCTGAAAATAAAAAGAACTGTCATCTGTGAATTTTATAATCTGGCAAAATTATCCTCTAGAAATGAAGGGAAATCAACACATTATTGGATGAAGAAAAACTGAATTTGTCACTATCAGATTTACCTTTAAAAATTGCCAAAGAAAGTTCTTCAAATAGAAAAGAAATGATAAAAGAATAAATCTTGGAGCACCAGTAAGGAGAAGGAAATAAGAGAAAGACTAGAAATATGGGGATGTACATATATATATAGATTATCCTATATATATGCATATATGTAGATAGATTGTACTTTCCTCATGAGTTTTATAAATTACATTTAATGGTTGAGACAGAAATCATAATCTCATCTGATACTTAAGACAATGATATTTAAGAGTGAGAAATTTAGAGAAATTAAAGGAAATGCTGTTTTCCTCCTCTACTTAAAGAGATAAAATGTTGGGATCAGTAGAGTGTGATGTTACAGAGCAACCACTATAAAAAATATACAAAGAGTTACACTGAAAGTACTATAAAAAAAATCAAAATGGAGGCTGGCTGCCCGTAGCTCAGTGGTTAGGGCACTGGACACATGCACCAGGGCTGGTGGGTTGGAATCTGGCCCGGGTCTGCTAAACAAACAAACAAACAAATAGCCAGGCATTGTAGTGGGCGCTGGTAGTCCCAGCTACTTGGGAGGCTGAGGCAAGAAAATCACTTAAGCCCAAAAGTTTGAGGTTGCTATGAGCTGTGATGCCATGACACTCTACTCAGGGTGACAAAGTGAGATTCTGTCTAAGAAAATAAATAAATAAAAATGGAACCCTAAAAACAGTTGAAGCAGCCCATAAGAAGACAAGAAAAGAGCAAAAGAGGAACCAAACAGAAAACAAATAATAAAATGGCATATCATAAATAAGTTAAATGTAAATATTTTAAGCGAACCAACCAAAACACAGATTGGCAAAAATAAACACACATTGGAAAAAATCTGTGGCAAAATGAACAAAAACACAACTCAATTATATGTTTACAAGAGACTCACTTCAAATTCAGCAACATAAGTAGAAGGGGAAATGACATACCTTGAAAGCATTAATTGTAAGAAGCAGCAGTGGCTATATTAATAACCACTAATGTAGACTTCAAAGCAAAGAAACTTATTATAAGCGAAGAGGGACAATACATAATGGCAAGAAAATAATTAAACTACCAGAAAGATGTATGATCTGAAATGTAGACACATCAAAAGCCTCAAAATACAAAAAGCAAAAATAGAGTTAACAGGAAAAATAGACAAATCTACATTATAGTTGGAAGTCTAACCACCCCCTTCTAAGAAAATGACAGAACTACTGGAAAGAAAATCAGCCAGGATATAGAGGTTCTAAACAATACAATCTTAGAATACTCCATCCAACAGCAGAATATACATTTTTTAAAGTGCCCATGGAACATTCACCACAACAGATGACATAAAGACTATAAAAAAATCACAAAGATATAAATAATTGAAAAATAAAGTTTGTTTTCTGATCATAATGAATCAAACTATAAACCAGTAAGAGAAAAACACCAGGCAAATCTCTAAATGAATGGATATTTAACAACATACTTCTAAATCTATGCTTCAAAAACATCTCAAAGTACATAAAAATACAGAGAACTGAAAAAAAAGTGAAAATGTAACATCAATAATGTAAGTTCCTAACATAAAAACCTAAAAAATATCAACACAACACAAAACAAAAACCCAAAGGAGGCAAAAGAGAAAATAATAAAAGAGCAGAAAACAGTGAAATTCAATATAGACAAAAATCAATGAAACATGAAGCAGATAGCTTTCCAAAAAAGAAAAAAGTAAAGTGACAAATCTCTAGCAATAGTGACAGAAAATAAAAAGAAAAAACACAAATCATCAATATCAGGGATGAAATAGAGGATATTACTTTAGATCCTGAAACAATAAGAGAATAGAAGTATATACTATGAACAACTTTACACTCATAAATTCAACAACTTAGAAGAACTGAACCAATTCCTGGAAAATCACAATCTACTAAAACTCAAATGGATGAAACAGATAATCTGAATAGCGCTATAACCATTAAGAAATTAATTTTTTAATTTAAAAGCTCTTAATGGAAAAGAAAAAAATCTTCAGGCACAGATGGTTTCACTGGAAAATTCCACCCATCATTTAAAGATGAATTAACACCAGTGTTATAGAATTTCTCCCATCAACAATTTTATACAATTCTTTCATGAAATAGAAGAAATAGGAGCACTTCCCAATTCATTATATAAAGGCTAATAACAAAAAAAGAAAGAAAAGAAACTGTAGGTCATCTCTCTCATGAACTTAGATGTAAGAATCCTACAAAAACTAGCAAACTAAATCCAACAATGCTTGAAATAGAATTATGTTCCATGACCACATCAGATTCATGTCAGGTATGCAAGGCTGGCTCAACATTCAAAAATTAATCAATGTAGTCCAATCCATCATATCAACAAGCTAAAGACTGATATAATCATATCAATTCACAAAGAAAGAACATTGGACAAAATCTAACATCCATTCATGATAAAAACTTTCAGAAAGTTAAGAAGATAAGTAACTGAACAAGGTAAAGAAGAACAACAAAAGTCCTGCAGCTAACATCATACTTAATGTGAAAGACTAAAAAGACTGAATACCATCCCCTAGAAGACTGGGAACAAGCCAAGAATGTTTACACTCACCACTGCTATTCAACACTCTTTGGATGACCCTTGAGTTATGATGGAAATATACCCCTATAAACCCATTGTAAGTTGAAAATGTCATAAGGGGAAAATGTATTTAACACTCCTAACCTTCTCAACATCACAGCTTAGCCTAGCCTATCTTAAACATGTCCCAAAAACCTATGTTTCTATATAGCTAGGCAAAATCATCTAAAAAAAGCCTGTTTTATGATAAAATACTGAATATTTCATGTAATTTATTAAATACTGTACTGAAAAGGAAAAAAAATGGTTATATAGATAATGAAAGTATAGTTGCCAGTGAATGTGTATCATTTTTGCACCATCGTAAACTTGAAAAATCATGAGTCAAACTATTATAAGACAGGGATCATTTGTTCCAGAAACACTGGTCAGCTCAGTATGATAAGAAAAGGAAAGATATACAGATTGGAAAGGAAAAAATGAACTGGGCTCCATTTGCAGATGACATCATTGTCTATATAGAAAATTCCAAGAAATCTTCAAATAAAATACCCACAGAACAAATAAGTGAATTAAGCAATGTTATAGGATCCTAGTCAGCCTTAAAAAAGAAGGAAATTCTGTTATCTGTGACAACATGGATGGAGTTGGAGGATGTTATGCTAAATAAAACAAGTCAGGCACAGGAAAACAAGTACCACATGGTCTTACTTACATGTAAAACCTAAAAAAGTCAAACTCATAGAAACAGAAAGTAGAACGGTGATTATAGGGACTTGCGGAGAGATACCTGGGGTCAAAAGGCACACAATTTCAGTTTTTCAGGAAGAAAAAGTTTAGGAGATCTATTAGACATAATACAACATGGTGACTATAGTTAACAACAATGTATTAAATATTTGAAAATTGTTAAGAGACTAGATTTTAAATGATCTCACCACAAAATAATGCCATAAATCAGTTGGGTGCCATGGCTCATGCCTGTAATCCTAGCACTCTGGGAGGCCCAGGCAGGTGGATCTCCTGAGTGCAAGAGTTTTAGACCAGTCTGAGCAAGAATGAGACCCTGTCTCTACTAAAAATAGAAAAATTAGCTGGGCATGGTGGTATACGCCTCTAGTCCCAGCTACTCAGAAGGCTGAGGCAAGAGCCCAAGAGTTTGAGGTGGCTGTGAGCTACGATGCCTCACTACTTTGGGGCAACAGAGTAAGTAAGACTCTGTCTCACAAAAAAAACCAAAACAAAACCAAAAAAAAGCTATATAGTATGTGAGGTAAAGGAGATGTTATTTACCTTGATTTAGTCATTCCACAATGTATACATACATAGAGACATACACCATGTTTGTACACACACACACTTATACATCACAAATATATACAATTTTTATCAATGTAAGAAATTAATTTTAAAAAGATCAACACGTGTGTGATGTTGTCAAACAATGTTAACATGTTTATTGTTAGTAAATAGAAATGCGATTGATTTTTGGTCAATCGCATTTCTATTTACTAACAATAAACATGTTACATTGCTCCAGAGAAGATGAAATACACTTGCCAAGAAAAGTATAAGAGCTTTCTGAAAATTATAAAATGTAGATGAAAGAAATCAAAGATCTAAATAAATGAAGTGACACACTGCTTTCATGGATGGAAAGACTCAACATAATAAAGATGCTAATTCTTCCCAAATTTGCCTACAGGTTTGATGCAATTCTTATGAATATCCTAACAAAGTTTTAGTAGACACAGACAAGCTTATTCTAGAATTTATATGGAAAGACACGGGCCTTAGAATAGCTAAGACAATCTTGAAAGAATAAAGTAGGAGAAATCACTTACCTAATAGTAAAGTGTACTGCACAGCCACAGTAATCAAAACAGTAACCAAAATTGCTATTGGCAGAGGAACAGACACATAGATCAATGGAACAGAACAGAGAACCTAGAAATAGCCCCATATAAATATGCCAAATTGATTTTTGACAAAGTTGACAAAGTAATTCGATGGAGGAAGCCTTTTCAACAAATGGGCTGGAGCAAGTGCACCTCTAGAGGCCAAACAACAACAACAAAACAAAAACAACCCTTTACCTAAACCTCACACTTTATCCAAAAATTAACTCAATATGACTCATAGACTTAAATATAAAGCCAAAAAACTTTTAAGAGAAAACAAAAGAAAAACTTTGGAATCTAGAGCTAGGCAAACCGTTCTTAAACTGGACACCGGAAGAACAGTCCCATAATGGGAAAAACTGATAAACTAGACCACGTTAAAATTAAAAACTTTTTCTCTGCCAAAGCCCATGTGAAGAGGATGAAAAGATAACCTATTTCCTAGAAGAAGGAATTTGCAAACAACAGATCTGACAACAGAGTAGTACACAGAATATTTAAAGAATTCTCAAAACTCAACTGCAAAACAAAACAAAAACAACTATACAATTATAATATAGGCAAAAGACATCAACAAACTGTTCACAGAAGGGGATATATGGATGGTTATTGATCACTGGAAAAGATTAATGATGAAGGAAATGCAAATTAAAATCACAGTGAGCTATCCCTCCACACCTATCAGACTGATCAAAAAAAAAAAAAAAAATAGTAACAAACCAAACCTGGTGAGAATATGGAAAAACTAGATTACTCATATATTGCTGGTGAGAGTAAAATTTTACCATCATTCTGAGAAAATACTGGCAGTTGCTTATAAAACAAACGATGTAATTAATTACCACTTGACCCAGCACTTGTACTCTAGGTCAATTATCCTAGAGAGATGAGAACTTGCGTTTATACAAAAACCTACATATAAATGTTAATAGCAGCTTTTTCACAATAGCCGAAACTTTGAAACAGCCCCATATCCATCAACAATCGTACAGAAGCAAACACACACATACGTAAACCCCCACGTGAGGGAGTAAAACGGGGGAAGTCTGAAGACAGCTGGTAGATGGGTCAATGTAACAACCCCATTTATGATATTGTACTGTGGTGAAATATCACGAGGGGAAACTGGTTGGAGCGCACATGGGATCTTTCTGAATTATTTATGTAACTATATGTGAATAAACTTTTGTTAAAAATCCAGAATACATAACACCCCATTAAATTAACAGACATCAGGAAATGGAAGGAGAAAGAAAATACGAGCCCACTTTTCTTTCAACAGTAGTCTAAGAACGATCTAATACATGCCCACATAAGAGAAAAACAATTCAAGTTGGGGGAATGGGGAAGGAGGGAGGCGGAGGGAAGCGGAGGAGAGGATGGAGTGGGGTAAAGGGGAGAAAGAAGGAGATTGGTGAGCTCTCACTTACTGGGCACAAGGTAAGGGTATATGGCACACCTCTTTGGTGCAGGAAACAACTGCAAGAGGGACTTTACCTAACAAATGCAAATACTATAATCCAGTAGTTTGTACCCTTATATTAATCTGAAATTTAAAAAGAAATGAATTTCTGCTTCCAAGTGAGCATGAGGTTCAGCTCTCTGAGCAGCAGGTACTAAAGGGACATTGCCAGAGGAAGGGGCTCTCAGGTGGCTTCCAGCTATGGCACAGAGGGTTTCAGGGTGGCACCAGAGAGTTGCGTCCTGCTTGCCTGGGACTGTAGACCAGCTCTGGCCCTGCAAACCTGTCAACCTCTTTGCCATCCAGTCGGTTCAACTCTACCTTCTCCAATAACATCTGAACCTCAGCGTTGGGGAAAGGATCGCTTCTAAGATTGTTCTGACGTAGGTAATACCCCTCAGACCTGGAGTACCATATAAAGTTTTATTTCTTATAGCTAGTATCATGATACTGCAATAATTCTTCACCTTAAACTCCCCAATTTAAATTTTAAAAAGAATAGTCTAAGAAACTAGTTTTTCCTTTGACTTCTAATATTCAGGCACCTATAATTTTAAATACATGTTTCAGAAAGGTAAAAACAATCAGTAAAAGGATGATAGTAATAAGAGCTATCTTCCTGTTTAATTTTAAGATAAACATACAAAACAATCAATATAGCAAAAGACATAAAGGAAATAGCTTAAAACCAAAAAGAATAATATAAGGCCAATCAACCATGAACAAGCACCAGTTATAACCGGATTTGCCAATGGATTAAACCACTCTATTAAGAGACAAATTCTCTCAGACTGGCTTATAAAAATGAATCTGACACTATGATTCTTATAGAGTGACACCTAAAAGGGAAAGTATTTTTAAAGGACAAGGGTGAATAAGGATATACCCAATCAAAATAAATAAAAAAGAAAATGAGTATTAAAGTATTAACATTAGAAAAATATTATTTATTTGAATATTATTATATTGAGTATTAAAGTATTAACATTAGAAAAATATTGTATTATTTATTGAATATTATATTCAATATTATATTAATATTGAGTGCTCAAGACAAACATAGGGAGGGAATGGGCTACAGAAGCTGTTTATGGGTACAAATGATAAATATGGATATGTAGTGAATAGCATAAAGCTAGTGTCTGTCCCCTACTTGCCACCCTGGCTCATCCTACCCTAGTACAAGCCATCAGCATGTCTCTCAACTCCTGAAATAATTTCCTACCTGGGTTGCCATTTTCATTTTTGCCCCTACACTCTTTCCACATAGTAGCCAGTGAACGTATTTTGCATGTAAATTAAACCCTACCACTTGAGTTCTTAAAACACTCCAAGGAGTATAGCTTATACATGAAATCCTATCTAAACTCTGTGCCTTAATGGGACCAAAGACAGAGAATTCTTCCCTATGTGTCAATTTGCTCTTTATTAATAGCAATCAAATTCATGATATTTAAAACCATGACCATCTGTTCAGAATGAAGACTTCATTTCCCAACTTCCCTTGCTGCTGGGTGTGGCAACATGACCAACTCATCCTGGCTGACCCTGTGACTAACTTTCAGTCACAGGAATGTCAGTAGAAGTAATGTTTGTAAGTTCTTAAAGGAGTTATGAACCCCTTTCACTTCCCTCCCTTTCTGCTGGCGGTAAGGCAGCTGCAGAGGTGAGCAAGTAAATAGGGGAACACCCCAGAATGTCATAGCAGTGAATTAGATGGAGTTACATCAGACCTCATGACATAGTAGAACAGAGTTTTATGGTAGCTTCAACATAGATTGGGCATGAAAATAGCTTTAGCTTGTTTACACCTCTGATAAACTGGTCTTGATCACACACTGCTGAACATATACTCCAACACAGGGCCCCATGTCCCTGCAACAGCCAGAGTCCACCAACATCTTCAGCCTCATCTCCTACCACTCTTCCCCTGCCCACCACGTGATGTCCACTGTGTGTGGGAAGTTACTGTTGCTTCAGTCCTGTAGGCACCACTACCTCCATGCTGGCCCAGAGCTTGCACAGATAAAACCTTCTAATAATTTAGGGATATTCGTCCATTTGCACCGCTATAGCAAAGCACCATAAACTGGGTAGCTTATAAATAACAGAAATTGCTTACAATTCTGGAGGCCAAAATAAGGAGCTGGCTTATTCAGTGTCTGATAACAGCACACTTGCATGTTCACAGATGGCACCTGTTCACCATGTCCTCACACGGCAGAACAGGGAACGGAGTATCTCTCAGACCTCTTTTATAAGAACACCGATTCCATTCTTGATGGCTCTGCCTCCATGATCTACCCACTTCTCAAAGGCCCTAACTCCAAATACCATTATCTTGGGGGTAAAGATTTCAACACATGAATTTTGGAAGGATGTAAACATTAAGACCATTGCAAGGGGTAAGTTCAACTATCAGCTCCTCAGAGAACCCTTCTTTTCATGCTTTGTTTAGAGGTGTACACCACCTGCCCTAATTGTTCTCTATTGTTTTATCCTGTTTCATGTACGTAGAGAACATAGTATCATCTGAAATTATCTTATTCCTTATTTATTTAATGCCTCTCTTTCTCCCACCCCCTACGCTAGAACATAAATTGCATGAGAGTAAAAGACTTGTCTCTTCTCCTCTTCACTGCTCTATCCGTGTTCTATCCAAGAGAATCTCAACAAGTCTTTGTTGAGTGGATCTATCAGTGGAAGAATGAATGACAATGTCAAATACACGTACATGTACACACAAAGAGAAAATGTCAGAAAGAGAATGGAGACACATTTTAACATTGTCCATCTAAGACAGAGTGCCTAGATACAAAATAAACGAGGACATTCAAGATTCTAACACAATTTTTGGTGGCAAAAGAACATATAACATGTATAAGCAGACTAGTCAACTGCCATATTATAGCTGCCAACACTGAACACATATTCAGACCCAATACATGGAAATAATAAGTAGTTGAAGAAGATACTATGCTACATACCCAGAATTCTATAAACACAGTGCAAATAATGAGAAATTAATAACAAGTGTTTAAATAAGATACTCAGTAATATTCTCTAAAATAACTAATGAATGAGGAAAGATATTAACTACAATTACAGATTATATAGTGAAGGACAAAACTACCTATAAAATCTCCAGCATGGAGATTAAAAAAATACTAGGGAAAATTCAAGTATAAAATTTTCATTAATAAAAGAGAAAGTAAATACGTAAATAATTATTTAACACAAGAAGTTCATAAATAATCACAACAACAAGAAGAGTAAGCAAGAGAAAGGAAAGGAAGACAAAAGCTGAAAATACCAGCATGGAACACACAGAAAAAGAGGATTATTCATTAAATAGAAGAGTAGATTTTCTTCAAGAATTAGGAGAACAGACAACCATCTGGCACATTGGATTAATAAAAAATGAGAAACCCCAAAATTACAATTAAGAGAAGCATTAACAATAAGAGAATAGTTGCAAAGGAATTTTTAAGCAATATTATGTGCCAGTAAATGCTAATACACTAAGTAATTTTGAGGAATTGGTAACTTGCTGAAGATAATATACATTTTCAAAATACACAGAAGAAAAATTAACTTTTAATGTTTATCAAAGAATTACCTCAGAACAAACTAACAAAAAAGCACTACCACTAGATCAAGGCAGTGCCTGAACTAGCTTACTCAAATTCAAAGTCATATTCCCTGCTGTGTGAATTTATTGTAGATCACAGAAAATGATACAAAATTAATTTTTTCATGCTAGGATAACTACGTTTCAAGACCTAACACTGGCACTTAACATTTCGTATATACTACAAGCCAATTTTATTTATGAACATGGATGATAAAAATAAAAAATTAATGGAAAAATAAAACTTAAAAAGTACATTATGAATTCAAATTGTATTAAGCAAATGACCTACCTTGATAGTTAATGTTAACCTGAGGAACATAAAAATTATTTCATGTTGTGAAATTTATTAATCACTATATTTTATCAATAAGTGAGAATAAGAAATAATCACATGATCCTATCATTAGAGGTTCAAAAGACTTTTGGTAAAAGCTATCATGATTTTAACAAATTATTGGTAAGGTTACAGTGCCTGTAGCATAGTGGTTACAGTGCTGGCCACAAGCACAGAGGCTGGCGTGTTTGAACCCAGTCCAGGCCAGTTAAACAACGACAATTGCAAAAAAAAAAAAAAAAAAATAGCCAGGTGTTGTGGCAGGTGCCTGTAGTCCCAGCTACTTGGGAGGCTGAGGCAAGAGAATCACTTAAGCCCAAGAGTTAGAGGTTGCTGTGAGATGTGACACCACAGCACTCTACTGAGGGCGACAGTAAGACTCTATCTCAAAAAAAATAAATAAATAAAAATAAAAAATAAACAAATAAATAATTGGTAAGAGGTTAATTTCCTAAAATCAGACATCACCCTTATAATTTATTAATAACAAATAAATTATTATGGTAATATCTTTCTTCATTCAACATTTTGGAGAATACTACTGAATATTTTGTTTAAACACTTGTTATAAGTCAATACAAATGAAGCTAAGATACAATATATACTTCCAAAAAGGAGGAATCAAAATCACTGCAATTTGTAGGCATAGCCATTGCAGACATTAAAAACCTAATAAAACCTTACTGGAGTTAGATGAAATTGACAAATCTACAAGTGCTGTTTGTGTCCCCCCGATTCATATGCTGAATTTGTAATGTGAGGTATTAGGAAGGGGGGTCTTGGGAGGTTTTTGGGTCAAGAAAGTGATGCCATTATGATTGGTGCCCTTAAAAGGGACCCCAGAGAATACCCTCACCCTTTTCACAAGGAAAAGAAGGAAATCAGTGGGAAGTCTGCAGCCTGGAAGAGGGCCCTCACCAGAATCTGACCATGCTTCATGCTTCCAGGACTGTGAGAAATAAGTTTCCGTCATGGATAAGCTACCTGGTCTACTGTATTTTGTTACAGCAGCTCAAACTGATGAGACTCTTGCTAATGAGGAGAATTCATTAAGGTAGCCCGATAGAGGCTAAAATTCCAAAATCACTTTCCACTATACTGGCAGAAAGGAGTTAGAAATACACAATGAAAAATTAAACTCATATTCACAGTAACAAAAGTGGGAAATACAGATAGTGATACTTCAACAAGACAGTATGGAGCCTGCAGCCCAGGGCCTGGCTGGGGGAGGGCTAGGAGCGTGGTGAGGAAGGCCCCCGAACCACAGGGTGAGGCTGCTGTGGTAGGTCCCTACCCCAGGCTTCCTGGCCCTGTCCGTGAACGTCAGAACTCTGTCTCATGGCCTCAAAAGCACTAGCCCCATGGGCAGAAGTTGTATGTAGGACATCGCCCCTGAAGCACAGGAGGCTCCCATTCCCCTTCACAAATATGCCTTTTGTTGCTTCTTGTCCAGAGCTTGAGGGGATGTATTGACTTGACCCCACGAGACCACCAGCTACAACTCCTGCCTTGCTCCTACTGAACTGTAACAAGTTCAGGGACAAGATTATCCCCTGGTAGAACCAATCCTCATCATCATTCCTTGTTCTCCTGACCTCTTCTTTTAGATAACTTTCAGTGAAAATTTTACACTTTCTTGAGTGTCCCTGGTGTTCACATCATATCCTATGATTTAAGCACTTGAGGATAACAATTGAATAAAAGAAATTAAGTTTAAAAAAATTGGGGAAGATGTTATTGGATATGAAAATGAAACCACTGGTGCCAGGACCTTCCTGATAAAATGGCCAGTGATTTTCTATTCTTCCCACCTGAAGCCACTGGCCATCTCATCTCAGCCAAGAATTTAAATGTGAAGAGATTTTTAAAAATTATGTTTAGCTTATTTTTTTCCTGGTTATAAAATCAATTCAGACACTGTACATAAGAGGACTGATATTTGGAACCGCTTCTGCTTCAGTCCAGCCTTGGGCCCCCTGCGACCTCCACAGCAGGGGACTACACACAGCTTTGGGTGGCAGCTGCCACATAGCAGCCTCCAGTGAGTTCCTTTCCTCCTGACAGCTGGGGCTGCAATTAATTTTGATTTTATGCTTTTATACTATCATATCGACTTCATGCTCCATTGACCACAACAATTGGTACGCGCATTAGAAACTCTTTAAACACCAATTACATTTTTTTGGCCACTGAAAACAGTCATTTGATAATGTGATTTTACTAATTTGAGATTCTGTTAACTTTATTGAATAATAACAGAATAGACCATACAGCCTAATTGCAGAAATTTCAGAAAATACAAATAAGAAAAAAAAATTATATTTGTCTTTATTCTAATCAATAATAAATACTGTCAGAATTATTACATTTTCTCCAGTTTTTTTCTCTTTATGAACATAATTGGAAATATAATAGATGAATATAAATGATCATAAATGGATATATAAAAGATGTAGAACAGTAATGCAATTATAACAGAAATTCAATCTCTAGCATGGTTTCCCCATTGACAATAGGTGAAAATATTGCTTTTAGTTAGTACACAGTATTTTATCTTTATAACTGCATTTTTCCATTCCTGATTTCATATGATAGATTATTAGACATAGGAATCTTTTTAACTATAGGGTTTAAGCATGTAAAGAGTTTTGGCAAGGTATCACCAAATAGTTTTCAGAACAGTTGTACAATTTACATTTATACCAGTAGTATATGAGTTTGCTCATTTTTCTCACTCTTGACAGTGCAGAGTATTATCATATAATTTATTATTTTCCAATCTGACAGGTGACAACTGTTTTCCAATTACTATTTTAATTACTGTTTCTTTAATCTCTGATGAAATTGAACAGTTTTAATGCTTATTGAAAATATCTATCAGTTATCTGTTGTTTGTTTCCCATTTCTCCATTGTTATCTTAAGAGGTTTTCGTATTGCTTTAGAAATGCTCTTTACATATGCTTTACTCTATCCATTGCCATATTTTTGCCTGTTTGTTAGTTTTTAAAATATTCTTTTAATAGTTTGATAGTTTTATTTATGATTCTTCCACTGCTTCAATAATTAGAAAGTCACTTCCTAGATAAAAGTTAGTTAGGTTTTTTTTTTGCGGTTTTTGGTCGGGGCTGGGTTTGAACTTGCCACCTCCAGTGTACAGGGCCGGTGCCCTACTCTGTTGAGCCATAGGCACCACCCAAAAAATTAGTTATATTTTTGACATGGAATTCCTCTACCTTTTAAAAACTGTTCAAACTATAGTTTGAACTATACTTCTACCTAGATAAAAGCTCAATTACACATACAAATAAATAAAAGAAAAACCCAAATTACCTGGCCTTCAAGGAAGCCAAAATCAGAACCAGACAGTAAATCTGACCTGCTGTTCTGCCTCCAATGTCTGGGTCATTAAAATCCTATAACTCGGTGGTTTTCAGACTTGAGTGAGCAGCATAGTCCCCAGGAGGGCATATTGAAACACAGACTGCTGGGCTTCACCCCTGGAATTTCTGATTCAGTAAGTCTGGGGGGGGGCCCTGGGAATCTGCATTCCTGACAAGTCCCAGGTTCTACTGATGCTGCTGGTCAGGAGCCATAAGCTGAGAACCACTGAGACATGAATGCATTCCTATTCTGTATTTCACACTCAGTAAAACCACTTTTGGGATTCAAGCTCTTGCTGTCAGTCTAACAGGCCTTGTGATGGGCATAGCTGCTGAGAGCTATTTAGGTTCAGTTAGATGATTAAGAACTGAAGAATGGCAGCTTTGAATCCACCCTCTGAAAGTGGCAGGTTGACAAAATACTGAGGGTGGAGAACAATCCTGCTGAGGCCAGATCTGATGTCTGGGGAGATCTACCCACTTGAACACAAGGTACCCTTAAAATAAATAAAAGTAATGTCTTAGTGTGTCTAGGTCCCAGCCCCAGGCAACAAATGCTTCTATATGAATGAATAGGAATTATTTGATTGTAGTTACTTTTCCCTACCAGTCTTATCAACAGCCAACCTCATGGGACAGGTAATCTCTAGTTTTACACAGGAAGAAATTATAGACTTTAATATATACTTGACTAGCTGGGGACTGCATTTTCTTTCTTTCTTTTTTTTGTTCTGTTATAGAATTAACACAAGCTCACTATGGAGATTTTAGAAAATACAGAAATATGTGATCACATGTCATCCTACCACACAGAAAAAGTCACTGTCAACATTTTGACATATTAAATATTTCCTTCCGGCTCCCAGGCAGAAGTGTGGGTCCTGTGCTGGGGAGGACTGGCTTATTGGGTCAGTACCTGGTTAGAGATCGTGTGTCCAGGACCAAAGCAGACGTGGAAAGCCAGAGGACACATGAGCCTTTTTTATCTCACAGAACACTTGAACCTATAGCTAAACTTCTGTGGCACACTTAAATTATGTTGATTAAAAAAAGAGTAAAAAAAAGAGAATACACGTACTATGCTCTGAAGTTCTTTCAAAAATAATTTAATTAATGATCTTTAAATTTCTCATGGTGCACCTAAAATCCTCTCATGGCACACCAGTATGTCACAGCACAGTGGTTGAAAATCACTGGACTAGAGCAAGAACTGAGGATGCAGAGACAGAGACTGAGCCGGGGAAGATGCCTGAGAGCAGCTGCACGTGTTTTTCTGCACCTGCCACGTATCCTCCCATCAGATGGGGGAGGAGTGAACAGTAGCGCACCTGTGGTTGAATAATCAGAGAAGGACAAAGCAAGTTGGTGCTGCAAACAGACCTTGATCTCCACCAAATCTGTGGATGGGGGCCCTGGGCACTCTTATGTTAGGATAATTCAGTGCCTTGCACATTGCACACAGCTGTGAGATAAACTGGCTATCAGAATGACCAGCTTGCATACTGGCTCTCTGGTCTTTGTGTGTGAGCTCGGGAGAATTGCCTAAATGTCCTGAATACACACAAAGACCAGGGAGCCATTATGGGTTTCTTATTTACTGACCTTTAGCCCCGGACTCATTCCAACACAATCAGTGCCATCCGATGAACGGATCCGTTTGCTTACAAAATATGAATGTGTTTCATTTTTGACAGAGAAACTCTAGTGAAGTCTTGATGAATGCAGTTTGATTGTGAATAAGATAAAAGTGTAAGCAGAAGATCCCAGTTCTACAGCACCCATTAGCTGTTATCAGCATCCCTCTGACCAAGGTGTTTTACAAAAGTAAACCGCACAGTACTCGCAGGAAGACACACAAAAGGCTCAGCTCTTGTAGCCACACGTGGGATTCATTTTCTTTCTTTCTTCAGAGGGAAAAGAATTTAACGGAAGGGTTGGCTGGTCCCCTGGGATTGGCAGAGCTATTTAATCTCCCACGATCTTTGCTGATATCCTTGCCATCATTGGCTGTCTGTAAACTCCCCACAGAACCTGGCTACACAGTTCTTGAGGCCAAGGAGGAGAAAATGAAATTGGCTGTCGTGGTGAGCTCATGTAAACGCTGTGATACGGGAGAAGGGCCCTCTCCTCTGCCTCTGCAGGCATCAACTGAACTGTGAGCCTCTCATCCTGGGATACAAACAGGCTCGGGGAGTGTGGTGTGAATAAATGGTGGAACAATACGATCTCTGAGGACTGCACTTCTCTGCTGCCGCAATCAACCTGCAGCACTGAGCAGGGAAGCCACCCCCAGTCCTGAGTCCCAGCCCCCCGCCAGCCCTTCCCTCCCTCTTCTCCACCACTACCCATAAAGCCCTAAGGCTGACTTCAAACACAATTTCTCATTTCTTCCCCAAATATACCACTGCAGTAACTCGATGAATGAAGAGTAAGAAATCCGGTGAATGAAGAGTAAGAATACAAGTTTCACAAGTTATCATTTACTACATAAAAGGGAAGGTCTGAACTAGCTGCCAGTGAATCTGGGAGCCCCACGCTCACAGAGGGCTGAGTACCTGGGAGGACCAGGGACTCTGGGGCATGACTCCCCCACTATCTCCTCCCTATCAGTAGCCAACTACATTCCACCTTCACTGGTACCAATTTTCTGCAAAGAGCCAGGGGCTCATAACCTTTGGGACTCGCACCAGCTGAAAAATAGTTGTTTTTTCAGAATCCCATTTCATTTTATTTTACCTTTGGCTACACAGGTCAAAAGGCCAGTATGTAGAGAACTCCAGAAAAGAGATTTAATTAGGACAATGAATCTAGTGCCTGATAAGAAGGCTTCTCAGTAAAACGGAAAATACCTTTGGTCATTGATTCCCTCTAAGGTAGGAAGAAGCTAAAGACTGGGGAAATTGAAAGCCTTGGGACAGTAATGTTGGGTCAGAAGCTGAAGGTCCATTATAGAATCTTTACCCTTTGCAATAGAGCCAGTCTCCAAAACAGCCCTCAGTGGCCCTGCCTCCTAGTAGTCACCAGAAGCTTGTCTTTTCCCACACTGAATAGGGATGGCCTGTGTAACCAATAGGACACAGCAGAAATAGCAGAGTTCAACCCCCATATCTAGGTTATAAAAGATATCATGGCATCTGCTTTGCACTCTCCTGGTTCATTTGCTTTGAGGGAAGCCACCCGCCATGTTATGAGGACACTCAAGCAGCATGATGATGAGCTCCATGGGGTAGAGCCCTGAGGGCTCCTCCCAACAGCCAGAATCACAGCCAGGTGAGTGAGCCACCCAGAAGCACATTCTCCAGCCCAGTCAAGCCTCTGGATGGCCACAGCCCCAGCCAGCTTCTTGATGGCAATTGCACCAAGGACCTTGAGTCAGACCCACCCAGCTCAGCTGCATTCAAATTCCAGATCCACAGAAACTGTGAGATAGTAAATACATATTGCTGTTTTCTGTTCATATGCTCTGGTGTAATGCATCATGCAGCCAGGGATCATGAACACATACCCTCCAAGGTGTTGTGCCCTCCTGTCTGTTCACGGGAAACTGACTTTGTCCTGGTGGGAAACCTTGCCGAAGTATCTTTAATAGGATGGTCTTCTCCTTTCTAGAATATTAGTACCTCCTGGTAGCAATGTCCCCTGCCTGCATACCAAGGGACAGGAAGCGACCTTTCTACCCCATCATTGTACATATTTTCAACCACTGTGGTAAAGGAAACACACATATACATCCATATACACAAATGCACAGTCTACACAGCTCTTTTGAAACCTGAAAACCCACTCAAGCTCTGGGAATCTGAACTTCTCTTCCAGGAACAACTGGATGCTCTGGATGTGTTAAGCACCATTTTTCCTGCTGTCTCTGCATGGGTGGGCAGTAGGGGTGGGGAGAGAGGGAGCTGGAGAGTCTAATTACTGAGAATTAATAAATGTTTCTGTTCCTTACTCTAGCTAGTCATAAAATTCTGAGCTGGGGGAGCACGAGCAGGAGAGGGAAGCCACGGCCATGGATCTGATCTTTCTAGCATCCATTTCAGTTTTTCAAGATGGAATTTTCTCCTGCTACTCTCTTTCCCTATCCTGTTTTTGGTAAGACAAAAACACAGAGTTTCATGTTTACATGGATGGAGCTGGAACATATTCTTCTTAGCAAAGTATCTCAAGAATGGAAGAAAAAGTATCCAATGTACTCAGCCCTACTATGAAGCTAATCTATAGCTTTCATATTTTTTCTTTTAAAACAACAGTACCTCAATTTCTATTTCCTTTCCTCCACTTTATCAAAATAAAATTGATAAATAAAGATGATGTATATTGGTATCTGTATACATAGCTAATTAACATACCCATCACCTCACATAGTGATCATTTGTGTATTTGTGTGTCTGTACACACATGAGCATGTGTATGGTGAGAACATTTAAGATCCACTCTCTTAACAAACTACAATTATACAATACAATGTTGATTACCATCGTCATTGTGCTGTACATTAAGTCCCCAGAGCTTACTTGTCCTACATATGGGTAGCTGGTTGACATAGAACTAAAAACACGACTTTTCTGATTTTTCTTACTATAGGAGATGGGATTCAAGGGTTTCAATTTGTGTGTGTGTGTAATTTGGCTTTTATATGCCAAAATTAAAAGTAGGCTGAAAACCTTAAGTTGTATCCTAAAACTAAAAAAGAAGAAGGAAAATGACATAACCCTCTGCTCCTCTCCCCCTATGCAACTGGAAAGGGTTAGCTGAGGACCGTGAGTGAAACCTCCACATTTCCTTAATTTCACACTTTATGCAGAGTTACTGTTAGCACATGTGCTTCCAATCATCCCCTCTTAAAACCATCGCAAATGTGGGTGCTAAGAGAATTGGACCTGCCAAACATATTTGACATCACAGTGCCCTTGGAGAAGCTATCAGCTAAACCGAGATATATATGTACATCTCAGCAGTTCCATTTTATTAAACTCACAACATTTCCACCCAATTTCAACTCACTGTGATAGCATACGTCCTGACGGATTTGGGTGGTGGTTTCCTTTCCAGTTGGCTCTAAGAACAGCATATGCAGCCAGACCACAATCACACGCCAAGTCCACGATCGGTTTTCTCTTTCCACTTGGGTCTCTTTTGTTTTTTGAGCAGATATATGATGTTTGTGGGTGGGCTGAGGATGGGACATGCTAATGGAGATGTGACAATGGCTGTGAAAATCCATTTTAAGTGCTGCAACTCCCCAAGCTTTAAACCTTATCTATCGATTTCCTGCTGAGGACTGTATTTCTATAACTACGATGGCAAACTGGTGGCCCCTGGGCCAAATATGCCTCACAGATGTGTTTCATTTAGCCAGCTCAGTGTTACAAAAGCATCTGAATCTGTGACCAATATTTACATACTAAGAGATTCTACACAAAAATCTGGATTTCTGGCTTCTCCTGAAAAACTGGATGTGGCTGCATTGGGCCCTCTTCTCCATATGGCAATGACTGGCTGGGGCTGAAGAGCAGCTGGCTCTCCAAGACAGGGCACGTGCCATCTGGTCAGCCTCATCTCACTCCAGTTTGCTTCTCCCACTTGTGTAAATTTCCTCCTTTCTGTGAGTGTTTGGATTTTCAACACTGGTTTATCAAGATCAGGAGATCAAAAATGACAAGAATGTCAGTTATCTAAGCTTCTGGTTTGACCAAAGTGAGAAAAACTGTGATGAGAAAAGATGACCTGTGTCTTAGTCTGGGTTTCTTCAAAAGTAGACCTTGAGAGTATTCAAGTGCAAAGAATTTATTGGTTCCTACAAAGGTCAACCCAGGAAACACTCACTGGTCGGGAAATGGAGTAGTGAGTTGGGGAAGAGAAGGTAGCTGATAAAGCATGCCCTACTGGGGAATTCCAGGGGATCATGTAAAGTAGAACCTCAGAATTACCCCCAACAGGGTGCAAGAAAGCAGGGAAGTTTATTTATCCATCCCTATCAGTTATTGGTGGGTGTCAGCACTGGCAGTCTGTCACACCCCTGCCCAGATTGTGCCTAGAAGTTAGCGAAAACTCTCAAGCAATGATGCCAAAAATAGTGTTATAGGCATGGAATTATAAGGCCCAATAGGAAAAATGGCAGATACCAGCCAGATCAGACACGCCATGCTTCTGAGGCTAACTCCAAGCGTACGATGATGACTTTGTCTCACAGAGAGGACACACTTGGTAATCCCTGACAAGCAACACAAACTTTCTCTCCCCTGTGAGAACAGATCATCCTTTGAAGCAACTCCAAAAGTTTCCCAAATTGACCTTTACTTCTTTCTGTTCATTACTGAGTTAAAGCTTGGATCAACCTAACCACCCAAAGCAAGAGAGTTGTGAGGATACTAAGAGTGTCTTTTGAAGACAGTTGGCCTTAGTCTTTTTATTCTTGGCTTATATTTCTTTATTCTAAAGTGTGGACATTTACGTACTTTCTATAGTTAGCCTACGATCAGAATGCAGATGTGAGGAGGCCACATTCATGGTTGTTATTGCTAACCATGGTGAGTCATTCAAGAATTGGATGTAACTCAAACATGAGCTTAGTGCGTGTAAATGCTTTAGTCATGCCAATGTTTTCTTTGGTGAGACTCTCTCCTGATGTCCAAGCATCATATGTTTATAGCAAGTTTTTACAAGAATAGCAGAAAATTATAAGTTATGTAATTATTTACTTTGAGTTTCAATTACTAATTGGTCCAATCCTGCTGGTGTAACAGCTGGTGGCACACAGTTATCCAGTGAAAAGTGACTACAACCTACTAAAGGTCAGTGGCAATGTTGCCAGCACTTGGGAAGGCCTGCTTGTACACAGCAGGTGCCTGCTGAATCCCATCACTCATGCTTTGCTTCTGGGCACATTAAACACTCAACAACTATATATCCCTTTTTCTTCCTTTCTTCTTTCCCTCCTTTCTCCCTCCCTTCATTCCTCTCTCCTTTTCTTCCTCCCTCCCTCCCGCCATCTCTCCCTCCCCCTTCCTTCCTTCTTTCCTTCTATCCTTCCTTCTCTCCTTCCCTCATTCCCTTTCTTTCTTCTGTTCTTCCTCCTTTCTTTTCTTCTTTCTGTCCTCCTTCCTTCCCTTTCTTCCTTCTTCCTTTTCTGCTTTCCTTTCTCCTTCTTTCCTTTCTCTCTTCTTTCTTTGCTTCAGTTCATCAATGGAATAGGGGTTAGTAGAAGACATTCCAGATGATGATATGTAGATACAAGTTAAGTGGGGTGGAAAGAGCTAATTCCTTGAACATTAGGTGTCTGAGAAGGGATTTGTTTTAGGTCCAGAATGTTTTCCTGAGCCAGGAACAGACTTTCAGTGGCAGCAAGCCAGGCTGGACATAATTCCATTTCAAGCCCTAGGTAGCCATCATGATATTGACTCTTGGCTTATGAAGGCTTTTGCCAAATTTATTTTCTCTTTGGGGGAGAATCACTAATATGATTTTAATGGATTTAATCTAGAATAGCATGGAAAATTATTAAATACATAAAAATTATATTCAGATTCAATTACTCAACAGGGTCCATAAAAAATCAATCCACATTGATGACATTGTTGATTTTGTATTTGTGTGTAATTACTCAAAAAGAGCACACACAATCAGAAAAGAGCCAAATGAAACAATTACAGTTAGTCCTTAAACAACATGGGGGCCAAGGGCACCAGCTCCCTGCCCAGCAGAAAATCAAATAGCTAGACTTGAGAAAATTTAATAGCCTACTGTTGACTAGAATCCTTACCAGTAGCATAAACAGCCAACAAACACATATTCTGTATGGTATATGTATTATATACTGCATTACTACAATGAAATGAGCTAGAGAAAGGAAAACATTATTAAGAAAATCATAAGAAACATATATTTGCTATTCATTAAGGGGAAATGGATCCTCATAAATGTCTTCACCCTGGTTGTCTTCATATTGAGTAGACTGAGGAAAAGAAGGAAGAGGGGTGGTCTTGCTGTCCCAGGAGTGGCAGAGCAGCATAAAGTCTGTGTCTAAATGGACATGTGCAGCTTAAGCCTGAGTTGCTCAAGGGTCAGCTCACTACCTGAAATCACTGTGAACCATGTAGGTCTCTGTTGCCATGAAAATATGCTCCTTTAAAGAGGTAATGCATTCATGCAAAATTACCTGTGGGCTATATTTCATACTATGGATACTGCCTATAACTGAGAATTTATTGAGTGCCGCACATAACATTGTAATACATCACTAAAACCACCACAGGATGCTGATGTTCTCATCCTTTCCTACAGATGAGGAAACCAGGGCTACGATAAGGTTCAGAAACTTGCCCAAGGTGTCACAGATGCACTCATAAATGTCAGGGTCATCACTCCGGTACACTGGTATGGATTATTTCACAGCAGTCAGCATTATCTAGTGGGAGGGGAGACACTCTCCTAAGAGAGACTGGGCTCTCTCCAGCTCCAGCATTATGCATATGGGGCCCTTGGTGATAAAAATCTCATTGGAAGTGGGGTAGAAGTGGAATTTTTTAGGGAATTTGCTTTGAAGCTATATCTACATGGCAAACTCACATTTCTTAAAACTCACTTATTTACAGTGACTCAAAGAGGAGAGTTGGTGGAATTCACAGGAGAGCTCAAGATCCCCAGTACCACCAACTAGTGACTTTAACCAACACTAAGTTTGTCCAATAGCTTTTTTTTAAGCAACAACCATGCACCAGGCTCTATTCTAAAACTGGAGGTATAATTTGTAGTATTGGAAGAAAAAGAATGTAGAAAAGGAATGAAATCTAACTCTAGAAAAAAGGATGAAAAACCAATCAAGGGAAGTTGTAGGAAGACCCTTTGCAAAGAGTCAGAGATTGGACTCTCCAGATGTTGCAGACTGAACTCTTACTGTAATTAGGTAATTGAAACAGGATCTTTTAAGTCTCCTCCTAATTCAAAGAAGGATGTGAGGAGGCTCTTGCATTTGGAGGAAGGTAGAGAAGAGACGTTAAGATTCTGGTATACCAGTTGTCATTTGAAGGCTGGGTCTGAGTGGGTCTACAGGTGACTGGGCCAGTATGGAGAAGGAAAAGGTTACAGCACAGAATGATAAAGGAGTGAAATCCAGAACAATAGAGGTCGAAATCAGGAAGTTGACTCTGGGACTAGACAGACAAGCGTTCAAGTCCCATCATGCTATCCATTCAGAGGGTGTGCTTAGTCAACTGACTTATCTTTCACTTCTCTCATATGCTACATTTAAAACAGAAATCACATCTTCTCCTTCAAATGGTTACTGAGAGGTTTAAGTGATGCAAGGTAAAGCACCTTGCTATAGTACCAAGGTCATAAGTTGTTTAATAAGTGGTTATTGCTGTTAGATTATTACCATAAACTTTAACTTTCCTTGGGGCCAGACCTCTCTGTGACTGACCTTGGCAGTATTGCTTCTAAGGTATAATGTCACCACGGAGCAGAGTGTCTTTTAAACTTTCCCAGATTACTTCCCTTTCATGGGAAGGATTTATAACTTGGGTTTTTGGTTTTGTTTGATTTTGTTTTCTATAAACAGAAAGGTTGGACTAGATGCTTTCGGAACTCCTTGACCCCACCTCTTATTTTATATTTTCATTCCCACTGTTCATCGTACCTCGCTCTTTCACTAGTCTCCCTGCTAGGCCCCTGGCTCCCCGCTCTCCACGTCATAGCACACACATGCACGTGCACAGAATGCTCACACACACAGATACACGCTGCTACATATGTACATGTACATATTCACACAGACTGAGACACACATACACAGACTCATTCACACATTCGTATGCACTCACACACACACAGTCACACATAGACTCATAAATATGTAAATACACTTATACGCACATTCGTGCATTAATACACGCATGCAGAAATTCACACACACTTGTACACACTCATACACACACTCACACATTCATATACACCCCAGCACTTAATGCTGGTTTCTAGATGAAACCAGCATTAAGTTATGTTTCTCAGGTTGAGTCATTTTCTTTGTTTGTTTGTTTTTCCTGAAATAAAGGAGACATAAAATTCCCCCTAGACAGAAGGGAAGCATCTCCATCTCGTCCAGCTCCTCCAGGGAATGCCCGTGTCTCTCACCAGGGGCTTATCAGGGGGACTGTGGCACAGACACACAGCTGGCTTTTCCTTGAGGTCACCCAAGAAAGCCACGGGGACAGAAGGCGCATTGATCAGATTACATGCCCATTTGAAAGGCTGCAACTCAGAAATATTCAAGATTCATAGGAGTAAATCCTATTGCCTCCTTGATCGTTGTCATCTAAATGATCATTTGCCTCTCTGAACACTAGAGATTGCATTTGTCTCACAGCTTTCAAAACTCATAGGATGTGGTGTCCAGCCACACAGATTCACAAAGCCTGAACACATTCCTCCAGGTTTTCTGATGCGTACATGTGTGCGTGTGTGTGTGTGTGTGTGTGTGTGTGACAGAGAGAGAGAGAAACGCAGACAGAATGGTACAGGAGGGCACATGACTCCCTATTGTGCCCTGGCAGCGTCCAGGAGACTTAGAGTTAACATTCTTCCTGTGAGCCGCAGTCACACAGGAGACCGAGTTCAGTCTCAGCATCCCTGGGCTGTGGCCAGTCTGCCCATGATTTCAATGTGCTTCAGTGTCTGCTTTGTATTTAACTCTGCCCCACGTGGAACACCACCATGAGACCTGTCCGTTGTTTTGCTGTTAGGGAATGGTTAATATATGAAGAGGGTGGGTGCCCTTACCAAGCACCCCCAGGGGAGATCTCAGGCTAGAAGGATAACGATCAGTTTCATGGAGAAAAGCACACAGGCATAAACACCAGAAACTGATATTTCAACTCCAAATTCATAAGGGACCCCACGTTTTCACATCAGCTGGCTTTGTCTGCCTCTCCGCATCGGCAAACATATGTTCTCCATGGAACCAGCCCAGCCCATCTGAAGCAGTTACTATTTCTGTAAGAAGGAGGGTGGGGGAGAGAAGGAGGAGGAATTTGACACTCCATCCTCATGTGCTGCTATAAATATTGGCCCCCAAAAGCTGTGGGGTCTCATCTGCAGGAATGATAATGAAAGGCCACTGTGCCTCTGAGAGCTCCTGAGTCTCTCACGCTGTCCTCAGTGCCTGCTCAGACGCTGGTGGGCTCTGGGATCAGGGGGAACTGGCTTTGATCCCAGCTCTGCAGCATTATATTAAATGACCTTGAGAAAGATAACTCGATGATCCCACTCTCTGACCTCATCTTTACTCATTAATCTCCTGCCTCTGTCACAGAACTTCCACAACAACACTGACTCCCCTGGGGACCCTGGGGACCCTGGGTCCGGTCAGTACACGAGTGTGTCAACATTCCTTAACACTTCCGCGGCTCTTTTCATTCATTTTAAAATTCCGTGGTCTTTCAGTTATTCCTTTGCATGTATTTTTAACTCCCTTGGCAAACTTGCCTGGCCAAATGACAAACCTGGTTACGGCCACCTCTTTGACTGTGCCTAACCCGAACCCGTGCGAGCAGGGATGGTTGCAGGAACCACATCATGCTGTGGACTGGTCCCATTGCACGTAGGACTGGCATCCTCTGCTGGGCCCCGATTGCTGCCCAGCCACCGCCGGGGCCTCCCCAGCCCATCCTCTGCTTCAGCCTCCGAGCTGCGATCTCGTGCGCCCTCTGCTGTCTCACAACCTCCCAGGCCATCCCCTCTCTCCATCCCGGCTCTTCCTTCTTACTCACCTGAGAGAGGGAAGGACTCGGAAGACAGCAGTTCCGCCAGCTCTGCTTCCGCATCTCCCTGGATCTTGTTCCTCCCTCTGTGGATGGACCCTCTCTGCCCTTGGCTAGGAAACCCTGGCCTCTTCTTTCTCTCCCACATCCCCAAATTTTCCTTCCTCCTAGCCCAGCATGCTGTCATTCCATTTTACTTTCTATTGACTCCTCACTTTCTTCAATAGCTACAGCCCCCATTTCTCTCTTTTCCTTTATAGTAAAACTCTTTCAAAGAGCACTTGATACAATAGTCACGATCTCTAAATAATTTCTCTCTGTTCTTTCTTGAACACATTCCTGTCAAGTTTTGCTCCAATGAAAGCATTCTTATTAAGACCACCGATAATTTTCTTGTCGCTAAATGCAAAGGTAGACATTCAGCAGATAGTTTTTGAATGAATGAATCGATCTAAACCTCATTTTCTTCATATGGAATATGAGATAATACTTAACCTCCACTTGTGAAGATTGATATGCTATAGACAGAGAATTTGACAAAGTAAATGCTAAATTATATACTGAGCAAAGGAATTTTGCTACAATTTGAGAACAAATATTTACCTACAAATATTTACATGCAGAACCTTCAGGAAAAAGTATAGATCACACCAGTAACAACCTTTACCCTTTACGAAAAGATATTCTTCCCATTCCTATGAAGGAAGGGGGGGATTTTATTTTTCTAAATTGCATATTTTACTTTGATACACTGAAAGATGAGAATTTGTGTTGTTTGATAATGAAATTATGGAGCTTCCTACCAGTGAAGGCAAGCTTAGGCCTCTGGATTGAAGAGGCCTCAGAACACTGAGTTTGTTCATTAAGTAGATTCCCAAGGTATGTATGCAATCATTTCAAAATAATTGGACTCTGACAGAGGAGAGAAAGGGACAGAGGGGAGAGAGAGAGAGGAGAGGTGGCTAAGAACTGAGTACCATTATCTGTTTGGTCCTGTTTGGATGAACATAGTGAAGGGACAATCTGGTCAAACCAATCTCACAGGAAAGGAGGTGAGTCGGGGGAGGGCTCCAAATCAGTGTTTTCAGCCTTTTTTTCTCACAGCACCCTTGAACTTGTAGTTAAGCTTCCATGACACACTTAAATTATGTTGACTGAAAAAAAAGGGGGGGAAAACAATATACTTACTATGCTTTGACCATCTTTGAAAAGTAATTTAGTTAATGGCCTTTAAAAAATTTCCCAGCATACCTAATATCCTGTGCCGTGGCACACTGGCTGAAAATCACTAGATGATCTTCAGCTCTAGATGATTAAAAATTTCTGTGCAAGCGTCATACACTCCCTCTGGAGGAAATATTCATTCCTGAAACCCATGGGGGCAATTTTTAAAAAGTTTGAAATAAGCATGTCTTTTTTTTTTTTCTGAGAAAAGGGATAGATTTAATTAATTGTGGGTGTGTGTGTTTTTTTTCTTTTTTTTTATTGAATCGTAACTGTGTACATGATCAAGTTGTTCCATTTCTAAGAATTTATCCTAAAGAAATAATCCATGGATGTGCACAAATTAGGTTATAAGGCAATTTACTACAATAAGGACCATAGTACGGCTAAAAACAAATTAGAAAAATATAAATGTCTAACAATAAGGAATTAGTTAAATAAATTATTTTTTCTTTATAATAGCATTCAATGCAGCCATTAAAAATATGAAGATCCAAAACATTGATGTTGAAATTTGTGAAATTTATTCACCATACATCGTTGAGTGGAAAATGTCAGGTCATACAACCTATAGAGAATGTTTTATGTTTTTACAAATTTATAGGGAAAATGTTTGAGAGAATATAGAACTAGATAGTAATAGTTGTGGAAGTACAAGTGATTTTCACTTTTCTTTTTACTTATTTGCATGCATTATTTATGTATTAAAAGTTAAATATACAAAAGAAAGTTCTCTCTCCAGTTAGACTAGGACCTCTTATCCTCTTTTCTCTTTCCCCTGGACCCCCAACACCATATGCAAATAAGGACTCAAGATGGGAAATATGCAAATTAATAAGCTAGAGCAAGAGGGGCGAGATTATAGATATTTTTGAAGAATGCCCATTCATGCTCCAAATATTTACGTGTGAACTGCGTTTTACATTCTACAAGTATTCAGACAAGTGCAATTTTTCATCCTCAAGAGGAAAAAGACACTCGGCAAGGAACTGCGCGAGTCTGAGAACTGTCACGGAAAACAAACCCAGTTGTGACAGGAGCACACAGCAGATGTGGCCCAGGCTGAGGGGGGAAACTGTTCAAGTTTCATGGAAAGAACACTCTGGAACAGGACCTGGATTTCTGCCTTCTTTATTTCTCCCATAATGCCTCTGAGGGAAACTGCCACGTGGCCTGACTGGACCATGGCCTGTCACTGGTCTCCAGAGTTGTACCAGAAATGCAGACTGTGAACACTGCTGCGTCAGGGTCAGGGAACCCGGTTCAGGTCCCAGCCCTGCCACTTCTAGCTGTGTGACTCATACAAGTCACTTCATGTCTGGTTTTATTCTCAATATTTACAGAATGAGCTGGTGGGATTAAACAATTCAGCAAAGAACTTCTGCGATTGTGTGGCCTCAGAGGGCCAGGAAGACACCCAAGGGACAGTGGAAATGCTGGCATGGGGACAGATCTAAGGAGTGACTGACCAGCCTTGCATAAGGTGGTATGAGGAGGTCAGAGGGGATTCCCAGAGGGGGGAGGACGCGGGTCTGGAAAGAGGAAGAGAAATTTGCTGGTGGCTGAGCAGGGCAGTGGGAGCAGCCTGAGCAAAGGCACAGAGCTGTGACCAGGCTAAGTGTGGGTGTGGCAGGAGCCTGACTGGTGAGCGGGAGAAGGGCCACAGAGAGTGATGAGGAGAGTGGGACCGGAACTCCAAGAGGCCCATGTACGATCAAGGAGCTGTGTCCTGAGGGAAAGCCGACTCTTGACAATTCCAAGTACGGAGCTAGTAGAAGCAGATCTGTCCGCACAGTGTTGGGAGGGCCTGAGGGGCCGGCCTGGAAGCAGGGAGACCAGTGACACACTGCTACAACACCCAGAGAGGGGCCCTGGGGGGACACCCCACTCTGAACGGTGACGGAACGTGGGGGGTCGCGTGCCTGGCCGGGTCAGCTGGCAGACTCGCTGAGCCCAGGAGGAGGGTGGGCCCGGGCAGGGGGATGGTGGGCTCCACGTCCATCTCGCCCAGTTTGAGATTCCCTTCAGAACCTGAGGCGGAGATTCCCACAGAGCAGTGAGAAGGGCAGGTCTGAAGCCGGGGGGCAGGTCTGCGTGGGGGACGTGCGGAGAGCCGCAGCTCAGTAGCCTTCCTGAGTCGCAGATACCGGTGAGAGCGGTGGTGAGGACACACGGGGTGAAAGGGACGTGGACGAGGAGGAGCTGGACACGGTGACCAGAGAGGGAGGACCGCGGGCGAGGCTCAGAGCACGGCACTGAGGGGACGTGGACGAGGAGGAGCCAGACACCGTGACCAGGGAGGGAGGACCACGGGTGGGGCTCAGAGCACGGCAGGGGACGTGGACGAGGAGGAGCCGGACACCGTGACCAGGGAGGGAGGACCGCGGGCGGGGCTCAGAGCACGGCACTGAGGGGACGTGGACAGGAGGAGCCGGACAGGGTGACCAGAGAGGGAGGACCGCGGGCGGGGCTCAGAGGTCGGCACTGAAGGGACGTGGACGAGGAGGAGCCGGACACGGTGACCAGAGAGGGAGGACCACGGGCGGGGCTCAGAGCACGGCAGGGACCTGGACGAGGAGGAGCCGGACACGGTGACCAGAGAGGGAGGACCGCGGGCGGGGCTCAGAGGTC
>CAUYRH010025401.1:0-32721 GCA_963574655.1 Perodicticus potto
ACAGGATCTACACAGATCAGAACAGCTACATTAGGACCTACACAGATCAGAACATCTACATTAGGATCATACAGATCAGGACAGCTACATTAGGATCCATACAGATCAGAACAGCTACTTTAGGATCATACAGATCAGAACAGCTACACAGGATCTACACAGATCAGAACAGCTACATTAGGACCTACACAGATCAGAACATCTACATTAGGATCATACAGATCAGGACAGCTACATTAGGATCCATACAGATCAGAACAGCTACATTAGGATCATACAGATCAGAACAGCTACACAGGATCTACACAGATCAGAACAGCTACATTAGGACCTACACAGATCAGAACATCTACATTAGGATCTACACAGATCAGAACATCTACATTAGGATCTACACAGATCAGAACAGCTACATTAGGATCTACACAGATCACAACAGCTGCATTAGGATCATACTGATCAGAACAGCTACATTAGGATCTACACAGATCAGAACAGCTACATTAGGATCCTACAGATCAGAACAGCTTCATTAGGATCCATAAAGATCAGAACAGCTACATTAGGATCCATACGGATCAGAACACCTATATTAGGATCCATACAGATCAGAACAGCTATATTAGTATCCATACAGATCGGAACAGCTACATTAGGATCATACGGATCAGAACAGCTATATTAGGATCCATTCCAGCACATCTGCTTCTCTCCTGCTGGATCAATTTCTGAACAGGACAAATGTGCACCATCTAGGCACTCTTCCTTCTTCTCACTAAATAAGGGAGTTTTCAAGAAAGCAAACCAGGTGCATTGCAAACCTACCTTCCCTTAACTGATACAAGAAGTTTCAGATGAGAAAAAAGCAAGTATAGAATTCTGGGCAATATTAAAAAAAAAAGATAGTTCAATACCCTCGAGGGATCACAACAGACCTATGTCTATAGACCCCAAAAGAAAATTGTTAAAATTTCAGAAATGGAACTCAGAATATGAATGACAAATATGACATATGGATTGAAGAGAATGTTAAAAACCAACATAAAGTTTTCCATGCAGGCCATGTGCAGTAATTTGAGTCTCACCTGAAGTCGTCCTACACTTGGAACTGGCCCAGAGTATCCCACCCTTCATGGTAACTGTTGCAGGGAGAATTCGTGAAACCTGCCTGTGAAGATTTTTTGAGATGGATGGAATCAGCAGTTTGGCAAAGTCTAGTCACCAAGCAGATAAGCAGGCAAACACCAAAAGTAATCTAAGCTGGGAACCAGGTATAAGCCTGGGAACCACTTATGGTGTCACCTGGTGTCCAGAAAGTATATCACAACATAAATATATTCCTACTAAAGTCCATCCTTATGGCATATATATAGTCATATGTTTGTAAATATATATATATATATATATATATATATATATATATAATTTTGTCCTTTTTCTCTCCTTTTGCTCATTCTTTTTTCTTTTTTTTCTTTTTTTCTTTCTTTTAGGAGTTATTGTTAAAATTTTTTTAATTATTATTTTTTTTCTCTGCTTCCCTTTCCCCTCCCCCTCCCCCACAGAGTCTATGTTACCCTTGGTGGACTGCTGTGCTGTCACAGCTCTCAGCAGCCTGTAACTCTCTTGGGCTGAGCAATTCTCTTGCCTCAACTCCCAGATGGCTGGGGCTGCAGGCACCTGCCACAGTACCCAGCTGTTTTTTGTTTGTGGCTGTCATTGTTGTTTGGTGGGCCCTGGGCTGAGTTGAGCCTGCCAGCCCTGGTATGTGTGGCTGGTACTCTGGCCACTGGGCTACAGGTGCCAAGCCCTACCCTTCCTCTTATGTTTGTTGAGAGTGGCTTACATCAGGCTATTCGAGTATTTTGTTTGTTTGTTTTTGTTTTTGATCGTTTGTGTGTCTGATTGTTTTTTGTGTGTGTTTGTTAGTTTGTTTTCTTTCAATGTGCCTTGGGGTTTGCTATTTGCCCTAACTCCAATTTTTACATTTGATAAGAGCAAAAGGGAGTGGGAGATGATAGCCAATTGAAGCCAGCTTTCAACAGAATCTCCTGTCCAGAGGGAGAGATAATGGCCAGAAAGAACCCAACAAAGTTGAAGGGTGGGAGCAGAGCTGAGAGAAGAGATTGATAATTGCATGTCTTCTCTGCTGAGGCAAGCTGCAACTCTAAGGACACAAATTTCAGGTACATAACCCACCCCAAAGAGAACCCATGTCTATCACCTCCCCCAAGAGAGATGCTTGCTTGCTTGCTTGCTGTGAGATCTCTACTGGTGAGAGCTGAACTGAGGTCCTCTTCTCTCACCCCACAGGAGGGAGTTGCTGGAGGCTAGGACTCCTTCTCCAGAGAGTCCCTGCTGTGAGCCAGGGCATTCTCTTGCCTGGCATGAAGGTTGAACAAATATTTCCCCTGCCACTTTGAATTCCCAGTCCACCCTCCCCCCTGGCCTGGTCATCCAGAAGCCCAACCACTGCAGAGACCAGAACATTGTGGTTCTTTTTCAAGACTGGGCATAGCATGGTCTGAGGTAGCACAGCTAGACTGTGTCTGTGAATCTGCAGAAAGGCACAGGGGGGAACATGTCTGACTTGGCTCTGAGAAAGAGCAACTCAGCAATGGGCAGAGGTTCTCCATACAATGGGTGGAGACTCGGGAACCACTGAGGCATGAGAACCCGAGTGGAGACACCTTCCACATAGCAGCAGCATTAATAGAGCAATCCCGCCGGGATCAAGTTTCGGAGAGACACCTTCCCAATTCTGTGGACTGCCAGAAAATGCTAGATCTTGTATTTCAGGGATACCAGAGGAGCAGAATGGCTGGGACAGAGGCAGTCTCTGAGTGTGAAAAACATTTACAGCTTTGTTAACCTCTGGTTTGGAATGAGCTCAGGTGGAACACTCCCCAGTTTCCATTGAGTACTCGAGGTAATCAGACTTCAACTCCCCCAGCTGGCTGGTGGAAGAGTGTGGTTGCTTGGCCGATGAAGCACTGACGTCCCTCTGACTCTGGCAGGCCCTAATCCCTGGTGCATTTGCTCATTGGAGGGAACTGAGCCACAGCCCCATGGGGCTACCAGTGCCTGTGTGTGATGGAGGGGCAAGGTGGAGAAGGAGGCACAAGGCCCCCTGGACTATTTTGCTGGGTGGGCCTTTCTGACTCCACAGAGCACTGGGGTGAGTTATACTTGAGCTGCCAGTGGACCCCTGCTGCTTAGATGCTGAAAACCTTTTGAACTCCCCCACCTGATTGGTGTTTGTGTGGACTGAGACAATTGGTTTGGAACTCTTGATCTGGGCCAATTAACCAGGGACCCACCGAGGTTGTACCCTGGTTGTGTTGTGGGAGTGTGGGATACTCCTCTTCCAGTTGTCACCTATGGGGGGAGGCAGGGTGTCTTAGTTGCTTATATATCTCCACAGCTGAGATTTCAGCCCAAAGCCATTGATTCACTAGGATTGGACAGAGACTAGCTGAATACAGGTCAGAGCCCTGTAGCCCCACCACACCAAGCAGGTCCCCAGAGTTTCAGGCTGTAGTACTGAATGGGACCTTTGTAAAGCTCTAGGGAAAAAGCTACAATTACCAGTTCAAGTTCTTTGGTGAAGGGCTAGTTAATTACAACTCCAGGAGCCCTCAATTCAATTTCACCTTGCCAGCTTCTGTAGTCAAAACAGTGAAAAATAATCATGGGGTGGAATCAGCAGAAAAACTCTGGCAACATGAATAATCAGAGTAGATCAATTCCCCCAAGGAATGACAAAGGAGATACAACAGAAGATCCCATGCATAAACAAATAGCTGAGATGTCAGAAATCAAATTCAGAATTTGGATTGTAAGTAAGATTAACAGAATGGAGGTAAAGTTGGAGTTAGAAATTCAAGGACCAATTCAAAAGTTGTTTCAAGAATTCAATGAATTCAAGGATAAAACACCTAAGATTTTGACACATTGAGGCAAGAACTTGAAGCCCTCAAAGATCTGAGAAATATAGTAGAATCCCTCAGTAACAGAATGGAGCAGGCAGAAGAAAGGATTTTTAACATTGAAGACAAAGCTTTTGAATGCACCAAAATGCTCAAAGAGGAAGAGAAGTGGAGAGCAAAAACTGATCCTTCCCTGCGAGAATTGTGGGACCACTACAGAAGAGCAAACATTCATCTCATAGGAATCCCTAAAGGAGAATAGGATGGTCTGAAAGGCACAGATGCTCTACTCCAGGACATAATTGAGGAGAACTTTCCAAGCATGGCAAGAGATACTGAAATTCAGATAGCAAGCAGTTTCTGAACCCCAGCAGGACTCAACCCAAGTAAAACATCTTCTAGACACATTGTAATTAACTTGGCCAAAGTTAATATGAAGGAGAAAATTCTGCAAGCATCAGGTGCAAGAAAATGATAACCTACAAGAGGAAGAATCTTAGAATGACTGCAGATCTCTCTGCTGAAAGTTTTCAAGCCAGAAGAGGATGCTCATCAACTTTCAAACTACTAAAACAAAACAACTTTTGGCCCAGGATCCTGTATCCAGCTAAATTGAGCTTCATTTATGACAGAGAAGTTAAATACTTTAATGACATACACATGCTGAAGAAATTTGCCACAACCAAACCAGCTCTTTAGAATATTATCAGACCCATCCTCCATAATGAACAGCACAATGCTCTACCACCTAAGTAAACTCAACCTGAAATTCTTGACCAAAATCCAATTTCCACAGTGGTGAAAAGATTTAAAATGTCCATTGGACCTTCAAAAAACTTGACACCCCAAATATTACCAGGCTTATCAGTACTCTCAATTAATGCGAATGGCTTAAATTGTCCTCTTAAGAGGCACAGGTTGACTGACTAGATACAAAAACTCAGGTCAGATATCTGTTGAATAGAAGAATCTCATCTTACCTTAAAGGATAAAGATAGACTCAAGGTGAAGGGATGGACATCTGTAATACAGGCGAACGGAAATCAGAAAAAAGCAGGGGTGGCAATTTTATTTGCAGATACATTAGGCTTTAAACCAACGAAAGTAAGGAAAGACAAGGATGGTCACTTCATAGTTGTTAAGGGAAACACTCAACATACTGAGATGTCAATTATTAACGTTTATGAGCCCAACCAGAATGCTCCTCAATTTACCAGGGAAACCCTAACAGACATGAGCAATTTAATATGTTCTAGCACCATAATAGTTCGAGATTTTAACACTCCTTTGGCAGTGTTGGATAGATCCTCCAATAAGAAACTAAGCAAAGAAAGTTTGGACTTAAACTTCACCATGCAACAGTTGAATTTAACAGACATTTACAGAACATTTCATCCTAACAAAACTGAATGCACATTCTTCTCATCAGCCCATGGAACATCCTCCAAATCTGATCACATCTTAGGTCACAAGGCTAACCACAGTAAATTTAAAAGTATAGAAATTATTCCTTGTATTTTCTTGGATCATCATGCAATAAAATTTGAACTCACCAATAACAGATATCTGCATACTCATACAAAGGCATGGAAACTAAATAAGCTTATGCTGAATGATAGCTGGGTCATAGACGAGATTAAGAAAGAAATTGCCAAATTTTTGGAACAAAACAATAATGAAGACACGAATTATCAGAACCTATGGGATATTGCAAAGGCAGTCCTAAGAGGGAAATTTATAGTGCTGCAAGCCTTCCTCAAGAGAACAGAAAGAGAGGAAGTCAATAACTTAATGGAACATCTTAAGCAACTGGAAAAGGAAGAACATTCCAATCCCAAACCCAGCAGAAGAAAAGAAATTACTAAAATTAGAGCAGAAAATGAAATAGAAAGCAAAAGAATTATTCAAAAGATCAATGAATCAAAACATTGGTTTTTTGAAAAATTCAACAAAATTGATAACCTTTGGCCAGCCTAACCAAAAATAGAAAATTAAAGTCCCTAATATCATCAATCAGAAATGATAAAGGCAAAATAACAACACACACCTCAGAAATTTAAAGAATCCATAATAAATACTACAAAAAATTTTATTCTCAGAAAAATGAAAATCTGAAAGAAATTGACAATACTTGGAAGTACACCAACTTCCTAGACTTAATCAGAATGAATTGGAAATGCTGAACAGACCTATATCAAGTACTGAAATAGAGCCAACTATATGAAATCTCCCCAAGAAGAAGAGTCCAGGACCAGATGGCTGCACATCAGAATTCTACCAAACCTTTAAAGAGGAATTAGTACCTATATTACTTAACCTTTTCCAAAACATTGAAAAAGAAGGAATACTTCCCAACATATTCTATGAAGCAAATATCACCCTTATCCCCAAACCAGGAAAATATCCAACAAGAAAATAATATTATAAGAAGCCCAAGTGCCCATCAATCCATGAATGGATTAATAAATTGTGTTATATGTATGCCATGGAATATTATGCAGCTTTAAAAAAAGATGGAGATTTTACCTCTTTTACGTTTACATGGGTAGAGCTGTAACATATCCTACTTAATAAAGTATCTCAAGAATGGAAGAAAAAATATCCAATGTACTCAGTACTATTATGAAACCAATTTACGATCACTCACACTTTCATATGAAGACTAGATCACAACTATGACCCAGGATGAAGGAGGGAGGAGGGCGGGAATGGGAGGGGAGGGAGAGGTAACGTCGAGGGAGGGTGAATGGTGGGTCACACCTATGGTGCATAATGCAAAGGTACATGTCATATCTATTAAGTACAGAGTATAAATGTCTTAACATAATTAATTAAACAAGATGAGGTATATATTAACCAGTGCGATATAAGCATTCCTATTTCTATATGAAATCAGTACATTTTACCCCATAAATGCATTAATGTATACATGATCTATGTGTTAATGATTCAATAAAAAAAATAAAAACCAACATAAAAAAGCTAAAAAAGCATTTCAGGACATGAATGAAAAAATAAAAGCCTCACAAAAGAGATAATGTGAGAAAGGATATAATAGAACTTAAGGGAATGAATGAATCATTTAGGAAATTTTGACTTACAGCAGAAAGCTTCAAAAATGGGTTAGACCAAGCTGAAGAAATAACTTAAGAACTTGAAGACAAAGCTTTTGAACTAACTCAGTCAGTCAAAGATACAGAAAAGAGAATAAGAAAAAATGAACAATCACTCAGAGCAATATGGGACTATGTAAAGCAAACAAATATATAAACTCTCGGGATACAAAAAAGACAAAGATGGTCTTAATATAGTGATAAAGGGGACAATTCAGCAAGAATACATAACAATCCTAAATACATGGGTCACTACAGAAGTTTCGAGACAGAATGTGTTATGGTCTATCATTATGCTCCCAAGCAACATGGTGGACAGCATCCTTTACTATTCACCTGTGCAAGTTTCATCTTGCTTAGCTTATTGGTGTTGCCAGAGGGCTTCATTTGTTACCATCTGTACAGATTTTATGTTTCTTGATTTTTGTGTATCTCAGAACTTTCATAATGACCCATACATATATGTACCTAAAACAGGAGCTCCCAGATTCACAAAAAATTGTACTGGACCTAAGCAAAGAAGTATGTAGTAGCATCATAGACTCTGGGGACGTCAACACTTACCAAAAAAACTGGACAGATTTTTGAAGCAGAAAATCAATGAAGAAATAGTGGACTCAAGTGGAAGTCTGAAAAAAAAAAGGGCCTAACCAACATTTATAGAACAGTCTACCCCCCAAACTACAGAATATGCATTCTTCTATCATGGGATATTTTCCAAGATTAAGCCACAATACAAGTCTTAGAAAATTTAGAAAATAAAAATTTTACCATGTACCTTCTCAGGGAGAATAAAACTAGAGATCAAATACAAGACAAACCTTCAAATCCATACAAACTCAAAAAAATTAAAAAAGTTGCTGCTGAATGATCTTTGAGTCCATGATGAAATTGAGATGAAAATCAAAAGATTCTTTGAACTGAATTAAAAAGGATACATAAGCTTTCAAAATCCATAAGGCATAGCAAAAGTAGTGCTATACGGAAAGTACATGGCCTCAAATGCTTACATCAATCAGGCACAATGATCATGAATTATCAACCTGATGTCACATCTCAAGGAATTCTAAAAGGAAGAGCAAACCAAGCCCAAAGACAACAGAGGAAAAGAAATAACAAGGTAAGAGCAGAACTAAATTAAATGGATACCATAATAATAATAATAATACAAATGATCAATTGAATAAAATTTGGATTTTCAATAAGTTCGTTGATAGACCACCAGCCAGATTAACCACAAATAGGAGAGAAAGGGCTCATATAACCTCAATCAGAAATGAAAAAAAAAAAAAAAGACATTATAACTGATGCCACAGAGGTATACAATATCATCTGGAAATATTATGGAAACCTCTGTGCACATAAACTAGAAAATTTAAAGAAAATGGATGAATTCTTGGAAACACACATATGAAAAATATTCACTATCACTAATCATCATGAAAGTGCAAGAACTTCAAGAAATACATGAAAAATATCCAATATCACTAGTTATTATGAAATGCAAATGAAAGCCACAATGAGATATCACCTTAACCCTGGCAGAATGGCCACTATCACAAAATCAAAACAATAGCTGCAGGTACAGATGTATAGACAAAAGTTTGCATATACACTGTTGATGGGACTGCAAATTAGTACAACTTCTATAGTAAACAGTATCGATATTCCCCAAAGAACTAAAAGAAAACCTGCCATTTAATCCAGCAATTCCTCTACTCGGTATCTATCATTTTAGAAATCATTTTATCAAAAACACACCTGCACTCAAATGTTGCAAAGATATGGAATCCACTTTAGATTCCATCAGTTCCTGAGTAGATAAATTATGGGATATATATATATTTTTTCCACATTCATACCATGGACTACTATTCAACCATAAAAGGGAATGAAATAATGTCTTTTGCAGAGAATCGGATGCAACTGGAGAACATTATCATAAGTGAAGAATCTCAGGAATGAAAAACCAAATACTACATGTTCTCACTAATAAAAGGGAGCTAAATAATGGGTACACATGGACACAAAAGGATGTAAAGGGCACTGGAATCTAAGAAGGGAGAGTAGGAAGAGGACCAGGGATAAAAGCTGCCCTCAGGTACAGTGAACACTGTAGCAGCCCTGACTTTAGCATTAGACAGTGTATCCATGCATCAAAAACACATGTGCCCCCTTAACATTTTTAAATAAAAAAAAGAATGAAAATATTTCAAAAACGAAAATAAAAACTAACAGTCCAAATAAAAGTGAAAAGATTAAGTAGGAGATGTGATTCACACTCTTCTGAAAATTCACAGAGGACAGGTTATTTAAAATATAAAATCATCATTTCATTATCTGGTGTTAATTTTAGGACAGTGCCATCCAAACAATGCAAATATTTTGATCTATTTCTATTTCTAAAACACAGATAATAGGGTTAATGAGCAAATCTGGAAACAGAAAGAGAGAATGAACCATAGTTTTGACATCATTACTCTGTAGTCTTAGGCAAATTGCTTAATTCTCTCTAACCTCAATTTTCTCATATATATTACAGGAGGTGAATAGTAATAGTTGTTATAGAATGAACCAGATAATGGATCCAAAGCACTTTAAAACAGTACCTGGTACAAGTGCCTGATAAATATTAGCAATGATGATGATGATGACAATGATAGGAGAGCAAGAAGCATATTTGCCACTTCAGTGGTGACTTCTAAAAATAATCTTTATTGAAACCGACTTCACATACTATCAAATTCACCCATCGAAAGTGTGCAATTCAATGATTTAAGTATATTTACAGAATTGTGCATCATCATTGTTTAACTTTAGAATGTTGTCCTCATCTCACAAAACCCATGTTATTAGCAGTTGTTTTTCACTCCAATCCCACACCCAGTCATAGGCAACCACTGTTGTATTTTCAGTTTCTACAGGCTTGCTCTTTGTGTGAATGGAATCATACTCTGTCACACTTGGACATCCCAGAAAGATTGGAAAAAACGCTAGCCAGGAGCCCTTAATATGGACAGTGGTTAATAGGGTGTTAGATCTTCAAAGTGAAGATCTAACTTTTCTTCCCTTTGTTAGAAAGATTGTCTGATTTTTAAAGACAGACAATCTTTCACAAATAGTTTACTGTCAATCTGACTCTGTTACTGGCTCCTTCCATACCCTGTTCTATGGAAAATTGCTTATCTATTCAACCAAAGCAAAATGAGAATGTGTTAGGAAATGTGATTTCAATTGACTGGCACAGTTCAGACTATACATGGCCACTGGCTCTTTATTTCTGTCACTTATTTATTTCACGATTCATATTTAGGTATTTTCTGCTCAGTAATCTCATTTTGTTAGAGGTCTCTGGGGCCCGAAACTGTTTTGTTTACCTTATTACATTTCTTCTAATTTTGTGTTTTAAGAAATCATGACCACTTTTGCCCAAAGCAACTGAGGAATTACTTGCTTTAATCCTTGCTATCCCAAGGTCAATGTGCCCTTGACCTTGGGACAGCCCCTAAGCAGCTCTCCAATTGCTCATGTATCTGCGTTTTTCAGCTTTCAGCTCCCCCACCCAAATTGTGCTGTCACAACTGTTTTATGTTGTAATGTCTTCGATGACAGTATTGTATTCACATGGTTCACTAAAGATACTCTTAGCTCTTTGTAACTCTTTGTAATTAGCTTTTCCATTCATCCCAACAAAGAACCATGCTGCTGTTATCACTCCCCATTCCAAAGATGCTGCCTATGGAGCCAAAATCTTGAACAAGAGAGTCTTCAAGTAAGAATGTTAACAAAATTGCTTGTATTAAAGATTGTGAAATCTTAGAGTGTTATCTTTGCTGAAAAAAATGTCACTTTCTTAGCTATTTATACTGAGGTCTTCCTATAAAGTTAATGGGAAAAGGGGGGGAAATTCTAATTTGAACTCCATATTTTCTTTTTTCTTTTTTTTTTTTTTTAACAATTGAACAGTTTATTAAGAATTAAACAAAGGTATGATGTGATACAGTACAAGCAAGACACTCAAGATAGGTATAATAGTACTACTCACACAACTCCGTATTTTCTATGTGTTCTCTGTGTGTGTGTGTGTTTTAACCCTGGGAAAATTTCATCACAAATCCTTATTTTGTCAGTCAAATTTGAGTCAAACAGTTGCATTTTTGTATGGTCCATCCCAATCTCTTTAATGTTCTTTCTCTTAGAAAAACATGTCTATGGCTTCAAAAGACACATGAGTTTCCTCTGGAATGTTCCCAACTGCCTAATTGGCTTCCCTCCATACAAAGTTGTTCACTGAGGGTTTGTTTCTATTTCCTGCCTACTCAACTTTGTGTTTCGGCAGGAGGAAGACACATCCTCTTGTCTGTCTCCAGTTCTCTGCCAAAGAGGTCACATCCAACCAGGAACTCTTCTTAACCTTCTGTGTTCTTCAGGACTAAGGGGAATAGTGTTTTGATTTTCTGTGCACTGGATATACTTTAATTAACAGTCTCTTTTAATAACTAGATGGTTCTGGCTTTTTGGAGAACATGCACATTTAAAAGGTTAATGGAATTTTCTGTATCTTGTTTTGTTTTGCTAAAACTCTTGCCTTCTTCACTTTCAAATCAAAGTGGGCTCTGTAATTGCTTCCTGAAATTCTCCCTCCTTGGCTGGATCATTTTACTCATCCAGTTAAATGTTTTTTGTTAGCAGACAGAAGGGTTACACCATGTTAATGAGGCCCAAAGCAATGACTCATCCTCTGTCTGGAAGTGCTGATTTTACCTCGTGGGACTGAGAACAGAAACCTTTTTAATCAAGATGATCAGCCTTGCTGCCATGGTGACAGAAAGCATGTTTTCACAGGTAGTCGGAATTAGATGGCACTTCTACATTCTCAGGGGAGAAAGCTAACACTGCCAGCAGCTTCACTCTGATGTCAGGTGATTTCAGAAACCACTTTCTTACCCTAATGATGGTTCTTAATTGCGAGTCACAGCATTAGGTCAGTAATGTCTGAAAAGCTGTTGTTTCAACTTTACACTTTTTCAACTTCGTCTCAGTAAAGTTTCTAACGATGCTACCTACTGACACTATCATTTGTAAAAACGACTTATTAATGAATGCTTTGTGTTAAGAAAAGAGAATTTTGAAACCCAGATCTGAAAAAGCATCTCCGTAGACCTCCATCTCTGTTACACTCCCAATTATAGGGACCTGAGGCTGCTGGATATCAGAGTTCTATTATTATTCTCAAAAACGTTTACTTTTGAGGACCTGTTATGTGCCAGGACTCAGTAAAAATGGTTTTTGTCTGACAGATACTCACATCTGGTTATTAATAGCTACATATTTTAAAAATTTCTTTTCCCTTATATGAATAGTAATTCATATTAATTATAAAGCATTTGGAAAACTCAGAAAAGCATGAAGATATAGGAATTATCTCTAACCTCAGCCATTTTTATTACTAAAAATAGTGGCTAGTCTTCCTGGTTTCTTCAATTTACACAGATGATTCTCTGTTATTACAAAAATGGCATGATTCCATAAACATGACTTTCTGTTGATTTTCCAATTAATATAGCAAATGTCACACTATGGCTTTATGTCACATATTCCATCTTTTATGATAAGCCCCATGTGTTAGTTGGAATAGTGCTACCTACTATTGTAAGTATGCTGCCAATCTCAGTGACTTAATGCAACCGAAGTTGATTTTTCTCACACCTGGCAAACCAACATTGCACCTTGCTCTGCAGACAACATTCTGTATGTGGATTCAGAGACCCAGGGCTCCTTCATCTGTGGTTTTGCCTCGTGCTAGAGTTCCAAAGCATCCTGCTTTCAGTGTCAAGTGGAGAAAAAGAAAATGAAGAAAGCATACCTATTTTACAGAATATAAGTCTGAAAGTGACCCATGTCATGTCTACTCACATCCTATTCACATTGTTGGGGACTTTAGTCACATGGCTCCCCCCTGGTCACACAGAATGTGATCATTAGCTGGGCACCTCATTTCCAATGATGACTCTATAGAATGAAGGGAAGCACAATTTTTTTTCAGCCTCCTAAGTAGCTGAGACTACAGACATGTGCTACAAGAAAGCACCAAATTTTGGTGATCAGTTAAGTGTTTTCAAATGATCTACCCAATTGGGCAGTCAATAGCCATATGAAAACTTATTTCTGAATGCAGAATATGCCTACTTTGTTTTTAGGGAAATAGAGTCCCATCAGTCACTACATCTTCAAAATCCTAGATCTGTAGGTGAAGAGCAGTTCTCTTTGTCGGGCTTGGATGTGGTGCCTCATGGTTTGGCCACTTTTGAGTTAAAAGGCACTCTCTGACACCCATATCATGGTAGAGCAGGATAGCAAGAAGAAGGGGAATTGTTCTTATGTGTCAATACGATTTAGACAAATATTGTGGGCCACAACTTTGTTGCTTGTTCCAACAAAATTTTCACAGGGAAAGACAAGTGTGTAAATCACGAAACAACTTCAAGATTTGCATCAGGACATTTCTATAGACCAGGTTTTTCCTCAGACACAATAGTCTGCTCAATTAAGTAAATAGCTCATTTATCAACAATGGGTTACTTACAAAGGCTTTGCTTCAAAACCTTTCCTTCACTTAGACCAACCAGTCTGAAACTATCACATCACATTATATACACTTTGCCCTGTCTCAAACAGTTCTCCATCTTGAATGACTTACCTTAAACCAATTGATCCCAAACCTAAGACCTTATGCACATCCCATTTCTGATTGCTCCTCTGTCCAGATGGTGTTCTATCTTATTGCAGTTAAGTTCTAAAATATTTAGTTTTGTTTTATTAACTGATTACGTGTGTCTCATGACATTTGGGGAAATCAACAATGGAAAGCAAGATTAGGAGTCACACAGCAGTCACTGGTCCCTTGGCAAAGTTGAATTCATCCTTTACTAGCTGTCAAACGAGCTCTCCGTTAGGAAGTGCACAGCCCATTGTTCTTTGTCCTCCCTGGCTCCAGATTGCCGAGTATCCTCAAATACCATGTCTGGAGTGGACATTGAAGAAAGTCCTTTGGTTCTACTGAGTTTTTTGTTTGTGCAATTTGGGGGCCTTAAGATAATGTTTAAACATTCAACAGCATTTTTGCCCAGGATTGTGGATTCTTTGATAATACAAACTCCTTCAAAAACTTAGGAGGTCACTGTTCTATGTGTTTCCAGGCAGTTCACACTCCCCAACTTTATAACTAAAGTTTTTTCCCAGATATCATTCTTAGGCTTGCTTTATTTCTTCATTTTCTTATCCCTCGCCTTTCTCTTAATCTACTGGTGCTTCTATGAAAGCTATTGGAAACAATAGGTTTAGGAAGAAAGGAAACACTCTTAATCTGAATACAGTTCCAGAACTGAGTAACTTTATTTGACTAAGAAAAGTAAAAAGCTTTCTTGTTTAAAGCCCTTTTTTGTCTTATCTATTAATGTTTGATTTGTAGAATCATGCAGATTTTCCACTTGTGCAAAATTCCAAATAGCAGGGTTCTTTTACTCCCTTTCCTTTTGCTTGCAAACTGGTTAATTCATGCCTAAGCTCATCTTTTTTTTCTAATAACTTGCTAAATATGGCCAGGAACAAGCTAACACAAACAACGTTTTAACTTAGAGCTACAAGCTTAGCTGGTCCTTTGTTGTTGTCAGTCAAGTTTTTTCAAGTCTATTGCTGCTGCACAACATGATTCTCCTTCCTTCCAACTCTCACATCAGTTTCTGCCATCCACTCAACAATGGCACATATTTTAGGATTCTATTAAAGCAGCATCCCTGTTTTAGTAAAGATTTTTAGGATAAAAATAAGTAAATCCCTCAAATCAGTGACAAAATAAAACAGAAGTTTATATATTGCTCTTCAAACAGGCCTATGTGGGTATTCCTGGTCAGCAGATGACCTTCTATGTGAAAACTTGGGGACCTCCTTTTATATTGTGGCTCTGTACCCCGAGGTTCCCCTGCTGCCTGGGACCTTGGAACCCTTTATGCTAGCCGGTGGATGGGGATGAGGGAGTAAGGAACACACATTTGCTTTTTAAGGCTTCAGAAGTGACACATAGCATTTCCTTCATATTCTATTGGTAAGAACTGGAAACAGGACCGCAAATTGAAATGGGACTGAGGCACATGTTCTCTTGCCAGGTAGCAACTTTCTGGTACTAACATTATACTCTGGAAGGAAAAGAATTATTTATGATGACAAATGAGTCATCCGCCACATCCCTGCTTTCAGAGCAAATTTCCATTTTGATTTGGACACCACAATACAATTTTTCTATGGTCACATCTCTAATGACTACCCAGTGAATTTGCTGTTTTCATCATTGTTCAGGAATCTTCATCACTCACCAGGATACCATGAGTTCCTAGTTGAACACCTATTGATGTTGCAACAAATGATCACAAACTTAGTGGCTTACAGCAACTACTACCGTCCTGAGGCTAGAAGTCTTACTGGGCTAAAATGAAGGTTCTGGACAGGCTGGTATGTCTATCTTCTGAAGATGCTCAGGAAGAATCAATTGTCCTGCCTTTTCCAGTTTCTAGAGGCCACCGGACTGCTTGGCATCTTCCATTTTCAAAGCCAACACTATAGCATCTTCAGATAGCATGCTCTCTCTATCTTTGCTTGTGTAGTCACATCTCCCCTAACTTTTCTGTCACCATTTTCCCCTTATAAAGATCCCTGTGATTCCCCTATGCCCACCCAGATAATTCACCCATCTCAGGATCTTTAACTTGATCACAAATAGGAGCGCTCTTTATGGTAACATACGCTTAGATCCAGAGGATTAGGAAGTGGAAATTCTTGGGAGGGTGCCTATTATTTTGCTGGCCACAAAATACCCTCCTTACTCTACATATGTAGTCCTGTCCTACTCCAATATAGGCTCCTCACAGCTGCCAGGGTAGTCTCTGTCAACACAAAACAAACCAAGTCATTCTTCTAATTAAGACCTTCAATAGTTGCTACCTATTACCTATAAGTACAATCTGATGTTCTTATCAGATATATCATTGCATACCTTTTTCTATCTGATATGTTTAGATTTCCCTGCCAGCAGGAAATAGTAAGCCACCAGTCTCTCCAGCATTTCCTCCCAATTTCTGCCATTGGACTCCACTTTCTGCTCCAGTGACACGAAACCATATGTAGTTTTCTGAATGCACTATGACATTTCGCTCTTTCATAGCTTTCCACATTTTCTTCCATCTACCTTAATATCCTCTTTATTCTTGCTGGAAAACTTCAATTAATGTTTCAAAAATTAAGCATATGTACCTACTCAGTTGTGCTCTTGGATAATTGCCTTACCTAACCTGACAAAATCCAACTATTGCTGACTCTTAGTACCCAAATGATGAGCATGGCAGTAGAAAAATATTGCATTGGTGCTGATTTGTCTCGTTTTTAAAATTGTAACCACAAACTCTAGTGTGCTTGCAGAGCTTCCTATGAATGCAACTACACTGCCCTAGCATGTTCTTTGTCCTTTACTTCCCTATTACCTCTCTTTTCTCTTTTTCTCTTCAAAAGTCCAATGTTCTCTCCTTTAACTTCATACTAAGATGGAGAGTTTACTTCCCATTCCAATTCCACATTGTCCAGCCCAAACCCTACTTTCCTGTCTGTCGTGAGTCACAGTTTCCACCTGCCTCCACTGTACAGAAAGTATTCCCTCATTCTCTTCTAAGGCAGCTCTTCTGGGGCGCTGCATTCCATCCCTTCCCGAGGACTTTGGGGCTGTAATTGTCCCCTCCCACTCCTGGATCATCATCGCCTTCCGCTGGCCTTTAGCATTATTTCTGTCAGTTTATAAACATAGCGCATTCCCCCACATCTTAAAACAAGCAACAAACAAAACACATAGCGTGCTAGGCACCAAATTCCATCATATACTGTACTGGTTCCCTGCTCTTCAAAATCAAATAAACAGTTCAACAATTCTAACTAAAGTAAGAGTGAGTCTAGATCTGGGGCCAGCCTCCAGACTTGCCTTCCCTCTCTGGATGAGGAACGTTGCTATGTTCTTTGGTCACACTGTGGGTTTCAGTTTCCTCATTTATCATGCGGAAGTAATAATAATAATACTGCCTCATTGATTTGCAGTAAGGATTGTGTACACATATGCTCAGAGAGATGCATTTTGCTGTATTTCCTTTCTCCATTTTTAAACAAACCAAAATATTTTAGAAAAGTTAAAGTTCTATTTGGTAACCTTTTCTAGTTCTATTGCCCACTTCCATGAGTCTGGTGTGTATCCTACCAATGTAATTTTTATACTTTCACATGCATTAAATTCACATTTCATATATGTTAAGTTGTATAATATTGTCTGGCTTTTTTGTTGCATTTCCATATTTAATGCACTGTATGCATCTTTTTGTAACTTGCTTTTTTTTTCCTTTTGGCTATTTCCTCATCCTCATTCGGCAGCTCATCTTTTTCTCACTCATAGAATGCTTCCATATATTCTTCCATTTGAATGCATCAGTTAAAACACTTTTGCTTTAGAGCTGTGCCTTAAAATTAGTTAGAAAAAGTTTCTTAAGGAATAATAGTATACATTTGAAGTTATAAAGGACTATTCTAGAATATTTAAAACAGTATATCTCCGAAGATATGTCCCGGAAATCACAAATCTAATTTATGTCTCTATCGATTGGCCTCTTCTGGACATTTTATATCAATTAATTCATACTAAATCTGTCAGTTTCTGTCTGCTTGCTTGCACTTAGCATAAAATTTTCAACATTCATTTATATTGCAGCATGTATCAGCACTTTATTCCTTTTTATGGTTGAATAATATTTCTTTGTTTGGATATATTGTATTTTGTTTATCTATTCATCGATTGATGACTCTTTTGATTAATTTTGCTCTTTGGCAATTATAAATATTGTTGCTGTGGAAAATAATGTGTGAGGTTTTTGTGTGTAAATATATTTTCAATGATATTTGGTAGATATATTTGCATATTTATACCAATGCATGAGGATTTTAATTTCTTCACACTCTTAAAAATACTTTATATTTTCAGGTTTTCTTATAACTGAACTTTCTAGCAGGAATCCAGTGGTCTGCCAAGATTTGATGTGCATTTTCCTAATGGTTAATGATGCTGAGCTTTATTTTGTGTGCATATTGGGCATTTGTAATATCTTTAGAGAAATGCCTATTCAAATCTTTAGTCTTTCTTTCATTGGTTTGTTTCCCATTTTATAATTAAATTCTAAGAGGTTTTTTTTTTTAATATACTTTGTATCCTGGGACTGCAAACTAATGCAACCTTTTTGGAATGAAGAATGGAGAATCCTCAAAGAACTCCAGTTAGACTCCCTAACTGTTTGATCCAGTAATCCCACTACTAAGTGTCTACCCAGAAGAACAAAAATCATTTTATCATAAGGACATTTGCACTAGATTGTTTATCACTACTCAATTTATGATCTCCAAAACGTGGAAACAAACTAAATGCCCACCAATGAAGGTATAAATTAAGAAGCTTAAAATTATGGTATATACATACCAAAGAATAATATTCAGCCATTAAAAAGATGGAAACTTTACAGCTTTTGGATTAACCTGGATGGAGCTGGAACACATTCTTCTTAGTAAAGTTATCACAAGAATAGAGAAGCAAGAATCCAATGTACTCAGTACTAATATGAAGCCATTCAAATATCTAATACATACCCACATAAGAGGTAAACTCCAATCAATTCAAGGTGGGGAGTAGAAGAATAGGGGAACAGGGAAGAGAGAGGGGGATGGGTGTGCGGTCACTTAATGGGCACAATGTTAGGGCGTATGACACCCCTCTTGGGGGCAGGGCACAATTATAAGAGGGACTTTACTTAACAATTGCAAACATTATATCCTAATTCTTCGTACCCTCAATTAATCTGAAACAATAAAAAAGATACTCTGTATCTTAGATCCCTCTCAGACATATGATTTGCAAATATTTTTTTCCATTTTGTGGTTTGTCTATTCACTTTTTTCATATCGTTTTTTGACACACAAAATTTTTATTCATTTTGATAAAATCCTATTTATCTATTTTTTCATTTTATTGTTTCTGCTTTTTGGGTGATATTTAAGCAGCATAGATTTTTCATCTCCTCTAATACTCCCATCAGAATAAATAAATAAATACACTTATATACATACACAAAACGGATTATGCTAGCAGTGAGACGAAAACACTGAAAATATCTGTAATAAAATTAGGTAGACTTTCATCCCCCCAAACCAAAAATTAAGACCTGGTTGGGTCAAACATTTTCCTTTTCTAAACTCCTGTGGTATAAACATCTGTGTGGGAGGAAGTAAAAGGGAAAAAGTGGGCATATGCTGGACCTGAGACTAGGAAAAGCCCATATCTGCCAAAGGCAGGCTGTGAAAGCACAGTGGGACAATTCTGAGAAAACTAATGGAAACAGAGTCTTTGACACACTCCAGTTCTCAGGCACATATTGTCTGGGCCTATGAACTCTTGAAATAAACCAGCCAAAAGGGCCATTCCAGGGCAAAAGCCCACATTGGTTGAACAGGTTAGGAATAATAAGGACACAGGAAAAAGAAGCTTCAGATAATAGCTGATGAGAGAAAAACAGCTGGGAAGTCCCTGAAAGTACAACACATTATTTAATACGTCACAAACCCAAGATAGGAGGAAGATTGGAAGTTGTGAATCTCAAAAAGCTATCCTGGCCAAACTTTTCCTTATGGTTGCAGCAAAATTAACTTTATGTAAAAATAAACAACGGAAAACAACTGTGGTCAAATTTCATACAAAGTTATACCAGGAACAAAATAAGGAGCAGAATGACATCTCTGAATACAATGATAACGTGACAGAAATGCATGCCAAGAAGAAAATAAAATGACATAAAATAAGCTATAATAAATATAGAAAAACAATAGAATTATGAAAAAATAACATAAATAAAAATTAGAAAAACAGAAATGTGGAGATAGAACTAGGGAAAGATTTAGAAATGAAAGAACAAATAGGCTCAGCACCTGTAGCTCAGAGAGTAGGGCACCAGCCATATACACTGAGGCTGGCAGGTTCAAGCCCAGCCTGGGCCTGCTAAACAACGACAACGGCAGTAAAAACAGCCAGGCATTGTGGCGGGCACCTGTAGTCCCAGCTGCTTGGGAGGTTGAGGCAAGAGAATGGCTTAAGCCCAGGAGTTGGAGGTTTCTGTGAGCTGTGATGCCACAGCCCTCTACCAAGGGTGACATAGTGAGACTCTGTCTCAAAAAAAAAAAAAAAAAAAAAGAACAAATAGATTTGGAAGAAAGTCTATTCTAGAAAGAACCCACAGAGAGAATATACAGTATCGAAAATGCCTTAATAAAAATAGATGAAAAGGGAAAATCTTTTAAGTAAATTTTTTTTTTGGTGAAAATAAAGAGTATTTAAAAATATTTGAAGGTGACTACTTTTGGCAGTTATGTTTTTTCTTTTTTTCCATTTAAAGCTCATTTATATAGCCAAAATGTTTTATATTGAGATAAATATGGCAATGAAACAAAGTATTACAAAGAAAATGATAGTTATCAAACATAAAAATACTTCCCCATAATTATAACATTTGTATTGCAAGATATTAAATTCAATTTTTTTATCTTTTTTTTTTATTGTTACACATACATGTGTTTATTAGGTTCCCACTTTTTGCCTTTACAGAATTTAAAAGGCTGAAGGTGACATGTTTACAGAAGATATTTTCTGAGGAATGCCAAAATGAGAATATAATTAAAATTCGTAATTAAAAAAACTTTTTTGATATTTTTTAAAAAAAGAAATTTAAATAGTGAAAAAGCACATGGTAAACTTAGAAAAATCAATCCAGAATGGCAATTACTGAGAAGTATTATAATAAAATTCCGCATGTTAGGAAAAAAAACATTTTATCATAAGGACATTTGTACTAGATTTGCAGCTCAATTTATAATCACCAAGATTGTAAAATAATACTTTAGCATTTGCATTTAGCATTTCTAGTTCTCTTTCATCCTTTGCTCCTCTAATGTCTTCTGGTATGCTTATTTCTGACGAGAAATCTGCTGTCATTTTTTTTCTTTATCCCTGTATATAATGTGTTTTCCCCCACCACTGAATGCTTTTAATGTTCTCTCTTTTTCAGTGGTTTAACATGTGTGTGAGTGTATTTTTTTTTTTTTTGAGGCAGTGTCTCGCTGTGATGCCCTTTAGAGTGCCATGGCGTCATAGCTCACATCAACCTCAAACTCTTTGGCTCAAGTGATCCTCTTGACTCAGCCTCCTGGGTAGCTGGGACTACAGGCACCTGCCATAACACCTGGCTATTACTTTAGAGATAGGGTCTTACTCTTGCTCAGGCTCATCTCAAACTCCTGAGCTTCAGCAATCCACCTGCTTCAGTCTCCCAGAGTGCTAGGATTAGAAGTGTGAGCCACCACACGCAGCCTTCTATGAGTGTATTTAAAATGGGGTCTCACTATGTTGTCATATTCATATAGTCAATTGCTATATTTGCCTGGAATGGTCTTGAACTCCTGGGCTCAAGTGATCCTCCCTCCTTATCCTTCTTAGGTGCTGGGACTACATGCTGCTGTGCCCAGATTGTATTTTATTTTATCAATTTGATCATGATGTGTCTTGGTGCATTTTCTCTGTATTCTTCTGCTTGGGGTTGATGAGTTTCTGAATCTGTGGGCTGTATTTTTCACCAAATTTGATGAATTGTTGGCAATAATTTCTTCAAATATGATTTCACTTCATCCCATTTGTCCTTTCATCAGAATTCTAATTACATATTTATTAGGTTATTGAAAGTCTCCCATAGAACACACATGTATTCCTCTAAAATTTTTCAGATTTTTTCCTCAGTGCTTTATTTTGATTAGTTTTAGTAAAATCACTAATTGTTCTATAGTGTCAAATGTGCCATTAAACCAATCATAGTGTATTTTAATCTCAGAAATTATAATTATCATACCTAAAAATTGGCTTTGGACTTCTTCCTTTTCTCTCTCTCTCCACAAACATTCATACATGTATAAGAGAGTGTGTGTGTATAATGCATATATTTATATTTTTTAATATTTCTACTTAATATACTCAAATTTTTCCTCTATCTTCTTGAACATATGATATATAACTATAATAACTGTTTTAATGTCTTTGTCTACTAATTCTAGCATCTGTTTCCTCTTTGGATCTGTTTCTTTCATTGATTTTTCTTCTCATTATGGTTCATGTTTTCTTGCCACTTTACGTATCAGATGAATTTTGATTAGATGCCAGATGTAGTAACTTTTATCTTATTTATTGAAGCATATGTCGTACTCCTGAAAATTATTCTTTTTTTTTGCAAATTATTCTTAAATTTGGGCTGAATCACTTGGAAATCTAGTAGTTTGTTCCTTTTTGAGATTCAATTTTAAGATTTATTAATGTGGGATCAGAGACACCTTTAGTCTGGCGATAATTTTCTTGCACTATAGGACAATACATTTTTGAGTACTCTATCCCGGGCCCGGCAAATTATGAATATCTCCCACTCTGTGGTGAGACCACAAGCTATTGTAGGCTTCTATGAGCCCCACAGATCTTTCCCTTAATACTTTCAGGTGTTTCTTCCCTAGCCTCTCCCATCAGTACAGGTGAAGAGTAAAGGAGAATCCTCTGTAAATTTTCACAGCATTCTCTGTGTAATTCTCTTCTTTTTAGTACATTGTCCTGTGAACCCTAGCTGCTTTGACCTGCCTGTTCTCTCTCCATCTACTCAACTCTGGAGCGAAACTGAGTAATGCCTGGATTTCACCCTCCCTGAGTAGTGGGCTGGAAGTTCCTCTAGGAAGGTTGCTGGGGCAATCATAGTGCTCACCTTGTTTCTTATCTCGGAGAGATCACTGTCCTATGGTACCTGATAGTCAATGTATGAAAACCATGATTTTATTTATTTTGCCAATTTTTTTTTACGAATCATATCTCTGAAATATTTATCTTTTAAAAAAATTATTGTATTCTGTGTATGGTGGCTCATCCCTGTTATCCTAGCACTTTGAGAGGCTGAAGCCCTTTAGGGAATTTGTGACCAGTCTGGGCAACATAGCAAGAACCCTTCTCTACCAAAAAAAAAAAAAAAAAAAAATTATCTACTTGGGAGGCTGAGGTTAGAGGAATGCTTGAGCCCAGGAATTGGAGGTTACAGTGGGCTATGCACTCAGAAGCCTGGGCAACAGGATGAGATTCTGTCTCTTTAAAAAAAAAAAAAAAGAGGGAGAGAGAGAGAATAGGCAGGAGAGTAAATCCAGTTCCTGACACTGCACCCTGATTAACTTAAACTAATTTCAGATGCCTGGCTTCTTCTCCACTTACACCCCAGGCTCCAAACATCATAATCATACAGTCAATTACTATATTTGGCTATTTTTTTCCCTGCCTTTTTCTGTCCAAATCTATTTTTCATTTATTATGTACTTTCTTCTCATCTTACATTTACTTACCAATTTAATATCCAAAACACTGTTCATAGTCCATTATTGCCAATGGGGGAGGGCAAATTCCAAATGGTCTCCTAGTTGTGAAGACCTTAAGAACATTACCAGGTGTACATTTCTGATGAGTTACTTCCTTCTCAGTTCATCTAGTCAAGAAGGTTTTAATGTGTGACCCAAGAGCATCCTTAGGGTCCTTGATTTGAAAATGAGATCAAAACTATTTTCATTATGATACAAGGCCTTAATTGCTTGTATCATTTTTGCACATTCATGAGTGTACGGTGGAGTTTTCCAGAGGCTTTATAATGTGTGGTGTGTCATTGCTGTGACAGCTAACAGACAATATGCTTTTATATTTTTATGTTTCAATACTTTTTCCGATTTTCATTTTATAAATGGCAAATATCAATACATATAACCTTTGTGAACAAAAGCCTTATGATGTTGTCAATTATTTTTAAAGATTGTAACGCTTTTCTATAACAAATTTTTTCGAGAAAACAATGCTATACGGTTCATAAATTCATCCTAGAATTTAAATGTAAAATTTTAAACTCATAAATGAGAACATTCTAGTTTTAAATTGGTAATAGCTGTTTTATTTCCATTTCTTGGGATTTCTTACAGGATTGGCTATTAGACTGGATAGCACCAATATATGCTATACTTACTTACCTAGTCTTCCTGAAAATGAAACCTATCCTTTTATTTTTTTCTTTCTTCTTATATTTCTATTAATTCCAATGTAGCAAAATAACAGCTAAGCCGGAGTTATGTGTGTAAAGGAAAATGGACCATTTTGAGTACTCATGTTTTTCTCTCTGATCTAGACAGTAGTCCTGAAACGCATAATCCAGGCTGAGTAACTCTATCAGGACTTTCAAGGACACTACCCTGCCCAAATAATAACTAAGAACAACCTAAATGATAGCTGGGAAGTGGGTATGTCAATTTTAAAAGGCAAAGTGAAGTGAATCAATACAATAACTAAAACAGAAATATCAGTAGCAAAGTCCATGTCTAGGACGATCTGGAGAAAAAGGTAATCAGGTCTATAAAGCGAGTTAAGAACAGTGTCTCAAGGCTAAAGCCATGAATAGCAACAGTGTTCTGCAATCACTACCATGTGCCGCCTTGTACTTGTTGTCGGAGTCAAGCATGGCAGCTTGAAAAAGCTGCAGATGATTGAACAGTGAAAACTACATTGGGCATGAAGTGAGGAAACCTGGATTTGAGATTTTGCCACTAAGTGAGCTTGAGTATGTAATTTTGTGTCTCTGATAATTTCTACCCTCTAAATCGTAACTGTTTGGGGGAGGTTAAAATTGAATGGATGACTCAGGGCTTTCTCTTCTAGAAATTTCCCTAAGGAAATAATCAAGTGTCTATGCAAATAATTAGCTACAAGAATGTTCACTGCTTATTCTTGATAGCATGAAATAAAAAAAAAAAAGTGTTCAACAACAGGTGATAGATGAAATCAATTGCGTATCATTTAGATAAAAAGATTTGTGTGGAGACCCTGAAAGTAATGTTGCAGAAGCATCTTTGTAGAAATAAAATGTGTTTATTATATGCTACGTGAAAAAGGAAGTTGCCTGAGAGAATGTATAGTATGAACTTGTTTTTATTGCACTTATATAACTGGGAGAACAGAACAGACCCTTTTTCCTTCTGCAGATTAAGAATAATGTGAATACAAGGTACTCAGCATTTCAGAATCTCTCTTGTGAAATAAGCATGAAAGATAACAGTGCTCCCTAGCTTTTCTGGTAACCTAGAAGGGGAGGTAGGAAAGAAGCCCTACGCACTGAGAATGAGAGAGGCTGCTGATGATTGTGAGGCAGTTGGCAAGGCATTATCACCACCTGCAGAAGAATTTATACTTGTTCCTGGAGGGTGTGCGTATTCATGCCTTAAAGACATATGAGCTTTTAAAACGGTGAGAATGAGGAGTACAACGATGGGATTTACCTGAAAGAGAAATGAACTTGGCCAGGTGTTCATCCTAGCACTCTGGGAGGCTGCGGCGGTTGGATCACCTGAACTCAAGAGTTCAAGACCGGCCTGAGCAAGAGTGAGACCCCCAGATAGAAAAAAGTAGCTGTAGTTCCTCAGGAGGCTGAGGCCAAAGGATGTCTTGAGTCTAAGAGTTTGAGGTTGCTGTGAGCTATAGCATTATGGCTGTGTAGCCCAGGGAGACAGAGTGAGACTCTGTCTGAAAAAGAAAAGAAAAAGAGAGAGAGAGAAAAAAAGATTGCGGTTTCTCATTGCTGAGACCCGGAGCTTCACAACCCTTTCCCTGGCTCCCTCCTTCCCTCATTTCCTTTTCATGCTTTCCTGCCAAGCTTGGAGACCACATAGAGGAAGCCGGGGTAGCCATTCCAGCCTCACTGCCTCAGACCCTGAGAACGGCTCGCCGGGAGTGAGCAATGGACCGATGGTGAAAGGTCTCCCTTGAGCAAGGGCAGCTTCTCCCCTGAGTAGGGCCTGTGTGTGCCGTGAGTCTTCAGAAGACCTTGTGCTGCCTCAAGCACTAATCTCTCATCCGGCGGTGCAGCCAAGTTAGCAGCTGGCTGTAAGGCCACTGCTGCAATCTTCTGGGAAAGGGGCTCTCTCCTTCTGGGAACATTTTTGTCACAGTACTTCGTATCACATAGTAGGCACTTAGCTGGTGTTTTCTTTAGTTCCCTTTTCTTGCCTGTAAGGAAATTTCCTTTTATTTTGTTTTTTCCACTCATCAGCTCCAATTGCCAGCAAAATGCCGCTTCACCAAAGTGCCACTTTCCCCGTACCTCTTCACGTGTTTTAGTGATACATGTGTGCATATGTATCCTCTTCATCTTGTGCAGAGTGGATCAGCCGATTTTCCTCTAAACTGAAAGAGGGGAAGACAGGGTTGTAAACTTGATTGTCTCTTTTTAAATCAGTCCTCTTAGCTGTATTCCTGAAGGGTGCTTTTTCCTCCCAGTTTGAGTGAGAGACTATGGAGCTTGTTTTGCTTGGGGGTGAAAGGGTGCTCATGACAAGATTAAAATCATGAATGTTATATCAATCAGGTTGATAAAAATATCTCCGATTGTATGTGAAGCCCGCACACTGTACTCTAAGACTGAATTATTGTACACAGTTATGACTCAAAAAAGTAATTAAAAAAAAGCAACTGTGAGACGAAGGTAAATTCTGAAGATTAAGGCTTTTGTAAGAGTGTGGTGATTAACCAGCCACTTCTCCAGTAGAAAATGTCTCTGAGTCACTTGTGATGAGCCAGGACGATACTGACAAGAGCAGCATTGCTCGCACGCACGATCCCACCTCGTCACCAATCACTCAGCTAAACACTCTTCCCACACAACAGTAAGCTGTTTCTTCAAACCGCAGAGGAACAGGTCCCATCCATGAACTAACTGCCTGTTCTTTTGTTCACTTTGTCAGGCAGAATGATGTGGGCGGATTGTGGATAAGATACTTGAAGTTTCCTTGGTTGCCAACCCCCCACCCCTCTCTTTCTTTCTTTGTTTATCAGAGTAATAAAAAAAGCAAGCAGAACTGAAGGAAGTTGGTCCCTAAAGGTGTTTTCAGGCACCAAGTGGTCTTTACTCTGTTTTTAAAAAGTACTTTCAATGAAGTTAGGGCAGAGTAAAGGTCCTTCTGGATAGGAAGGAGAAGTAGGAAACAGACAGAGTTTACCAGACCCTTATTTGGACTGACGTTCCTACAAGAATTTTAAACTGAGTGAGGACTGGAACAGGCCTAAGGAGGAAGGATTGTTTGAGACCAAGAGTTCAAGATCAGCTTGAGCAAGAGCCAGTCCCCGTCTCTACAAAAAATAGAAAAATTAGCCAGGTGTGGTGGTGGGTGCCTGTGGTCCCAGCTACTCTACTTGGGAGGCTGAAGCAGGAGACTCACTTGAACCCAAGAGTATGAGGTGTTGTGAGCTAGGATGACAATGCTGTACTCTAGCCCAAATGAAAGAGTAAGACCTTAGCTCAAGAAACAAAAACAAAAACACCCCAACACAGAAAAACAAACAAACTGAGTGAAATGTTTGCAGGTTTCTAGGCCCAAAGAGCTATGTGATGAAAAATGACCCAGCACTGGATGGGCACGCCAGGAATGCAGAGCAAGAGAGAAAGCAGCAGGGGTTATAGTTTAGAGTTAAAAGAAAATAATAATTCATTCCCTCACAGCTTTTTCTTTTTTTTATAACTCTTCTTTTAAAGGGGTTGTTATCCCTGTCCCTAGGTACTTACTATACCAGGCAATGTTAGATCCCAAAGTCTTTCTTAAAAAAAAAGCAATGCTATGTTAAGTATTTAAATGCCAAGGAGAAAAATATCAGGGGGGGAGGTTCAGTGGGGGGTGGAGTTTGAAATCTTTGAGTTATCAATGAAGGTTTTACAAAGAAGGTGCCTTAATTTTATAAGGAAAAAGAATGTGAAGGAGCCAGCAATTTGGATCTCTGAGAAAGAGTGCTTTGGGCACAGTAAGCAAAGACCCTGTGACAGGAGTGTGCCTGGCGTGTTCACAGGAAACCACGGTGAGAAAGGCAAGTGGGAACCACATCAGGCAGGAAATCAGTGGCCGCTCGGAGAACTCACCGTGTTTCCTTCAGTCAAAACAGAAACTACTGGATGCCTTCGAGCAAAGAAGTACCACGTTTTGGCTTATATTTTAACAAGTTCATTCTGGTTGTTGCGTTTGAGAATGGACAAACAAGAGCAGAAGCCAAGGGATCAGTTAGAAAAATATTCTAACAATATAGGCAAAATGATGGTGATTTGGTTCAAAGAAATGAGCAGAGAGTATTTGTGAGAAGTGGTTGCAGTCTGGTTCTACAGGGTGGACATAAAGTTCGTGTGCAATTGTAATTCAAGGTGACAGGGTTTCAAGTAGAAAAAGAAGAATTAAGAATGACTTCAAGGGCGGAGCACAGTGCTCACACTTACAATCCCAGCACTTTGAGAACCCCAGGTGGGAAGACTGCTTGAAGCCAGGAATTTGAGACCAGCCTAAGTAAGAGCATGACCCATATACAAAAAATACAAAACATGGGCAACGCTTATGGCTCAGTGAGTAGGGTGCCAGCCCCATATACTGAGGGTGGTGGGTTCGAACCTGGCCCTGATCAAACTGCAACAACAACAAAAATAGCCAGGTGTTGTGGCAGGTGCCTGTGTCCCAGCTACTCGGGAGGCTGAGGCAAGAGAATTGCCTAAACCCAAGAGCTGGGGGTTGCTGTGAGCTATGACGCCACAGCACTCTGCTGAGGGTGACAAAGTAAGGTGTCGTTAAAAAAAAAAAAAGGGTGGTGCCTGTGGCACAGTGGGTAGGGTGCTGGCCCAATATACTGAGGGTGCTGAGTTTGGCCCTGGCCAAACTGCAACAAAAAAATAGCCAGGTGTTGTGGCGGGTACCTGTAGTCCCAGCTACTTGGGAGGCTGAGGCAAGAGAATTGCCTAAACCCAGGAGTTGGAGGTTGCTGTGAGCTGTGTGACGCCACGGCACTCTACTGAGGGTGATAACTGAGACTCTGTCTCTACAAAAAAAAAAAACCCAAAAAACAAAAAACATGAAACACAAAACTTAACTGGGTTTAGCAACATAAACCTGTAGTCCAGCTCCTCAGGAAGCAGAGGCAGGAGAATCACTTGAGCCTGGGAGTAGAGGTTGCAGTGAGCTATTAGGACACTGTTCCACTCCAGACAGGGAGATAGAGCAAAATCTTGTCTCAAAAAAACATTACTTAAAGACATTGTGATTAAATGCATTTGTTCTGGGAAGGAATGAAGACAGAAAAAAGACAGAATTCTAAAATGTGAAAGGTTGATGAAAAGGGACCGGTTAGAAATTGGGAAAAAGCATGTAGGAAGATTAGGGAGAAAATCAGGCAGGTTGTATTCTCTGCAAGTCAAGAGAAGACTTTGTTTCAGGATTGAGATGGTGGACAATTCCGCCAAATGTTGCTGAAAGATCAAGTAAGGTGAGGACAGCAAATTGACCCTTGGATTGAACAACATGGCGATCATTGGTGACTTGGAGAAAAACTGTCTTATGGAGGGTGTAAGGATGATTGAGTGTGTTTGAGAGAGAATGGGAGAAGAGAAATTGCAGACAGCAAGTGAAGGCAAAAAGTGGGGGCACTGGTGGGAATATCTAGTGTAGTGGAAATGATTTATAATGAGAAAGTGGGGGAGGTGTTGCTAGAGCCATACCTGTGAGCAAGTGGGAGGGAGATGGGAGCTGGTGCGTAAACACAGGTCTGGCCTTTGTCAAATGTGAGACCTATTTAGTCACAGTATTAGGGGAAAAGACAGGGTGTTCACAGAGATGCTGAGATTGCTTCAATCCTTGCAGTGAAGTAGGAAGCAAGGTCTTCACCTGAGTGAGGATGAGGGGACGATGTCTTGGAGGCAGTGAAAGTAAAGAAAAGTCTCAAAAAGTCTGTAACAGGACAGGGAATAGACTCGGGAAGCATAATTCCCAGGCAGCCTTAACTCCATTTGAGGAAGGTGAATGACCATGAATATATAACGTACGCGGTAGTCATGTTCTTTCTTCAGTTACATGTAGCTGTAGGAACATGAACGTGGCTCCAGCAGAAAAGTGGATGTAGCCACATTACAGCTGTGGGTTTCCCAGTGATTGAGAAAGTGTAAAGAGCTATGCAGTTAAGTTCTAATGGGCTTGTAAAGAGCTAACTTAGATTAAGCCCAGAGTATACTGTGTGTTAGCAACTGAGTCAGGCCTTATGGCAAATCATGATAGCCCTGAAGATCTGAACATCTGTTTATTAAGAGAAAATTGAACATCTGAACATCTGTTTATTAAGAGAAAATTGCTAGAGTTTGTACAAATGCCTCACCACTTTTCCTGGCACTGCCTGTATAATAGTCAACAATAAAAATTATCTGACCGTTCTTGGCCATTCAAAACTCTGAGAATGGGACAAAATAAACTCGTTTTATGGTTAAAATAACAGCTGATCTTCCTGTAATAAATCAAATACCCCAGAAAAATTTCATTTTGGATTTATTTTTGTGGACCTGCATTTTCTTATTAAAATGAAGTCCAAATAATTCCAAGTATTTTAGCTGCAGAGGCCCCACGGGAAGCTGGCTGCCTAAGTAGTATGGTTTGAGGGATGCTGAGAGCACTCCCTCCCCAAACCAAAATGCCCAAACCTGTCCAGTGGGGCCTGCAGTGCCAACAGTGGTGCTCCTTGACCTTATGAAAGAAGTCTAAATGTCCAGTGTCCACAGGAGCCAGGAGCAAACTTAAACAGGGGAAGCATTTGTGTGTTTGGGGAAAAGTGGAGGACTTGCCCACCTCTAGAAGAAGCATCAACTTCTCCCTCGCCATAGCAAACACAGGACCAGATGGGCAGAAACTTATAATTTGTCAAAATTAATTAAGCCAGAAATTACGACTTTTATATGAAATATCCAATTTTAAAATGTTGATGGCTTATTAAAAAACAGATAAAAATACTTTTTCTGGATAAATCAGACATTTTCGACTTCTATCCTAAAGCAGTAAAAGCCTTTAAGACGCAAATTCCTCTGGAGTAAAATTAGTGCTTAATGTGTTATCATTTACTACTCCAGTCTTTGAGAGAACATTCCATATTACTTTCGAGATTTGGTTTTCTCTATTAGAAAAGTAGAAGTGGTGTAAATACTTCGTGCTGCCGTCTCAGGCCAGGGTGGTTTATGACTGCTTATATCATCAGATCGCGGACACATGGCCTCGTATGCTCCTCTTCACTATAAACTTTTCATAGATTCTCACTTCTGTTTTGTCTGACGAAGGAGACCACAAAAACAATGACATGTTTGTAGAAGTCAGTAGAATTTTATTTAATGAAATCACTCAAAAGTTGTGTCTTCCATACTCACCCTTATGTATTAAATGGGTACATTTCATTCATAATTATAAATTCAATTGACAAAGAAATGAGACATGAAATTCTTTTATTTATGTAGAGATTCAAAATTTCAGTTACTTAAGATTAATCCTCCTTGAAAATTTTCCTGGAATATACTGGCTTACTCCATTTCATTTTTCCTACTTTTAGCTAGATGACCCTCTCTCTATCTCTCATCTTCCTGATGAGACATTTGAACACAGGCATATCCTTAGCAATAACAGCATACCTACATAAAGAAAGCAGCCCTGGGCGAAACAATAGGTATATGCCCCCCATAAGGAATAATAACAACAAGTATATTAATATCAAATCAGTGTTTAGAATAGTCATACCTGCCACCACCCACTGAATATCTATAAAAAATTATAGGCAATATACACTCATTCTCTCTAATCCTCACCATTTCCTTATTAACTGTTATGTCCATTCTAGAGACTGAAGTTCGGAGGGAAGCAGCAACTTGCTCAGAGTGTCAGGAGAAAACTTCTAAACACGGATCAAAAATGTTCTTAAAAAAATAATAATAATAATCAAATATTATCCCAATTTATATAGAAATATAATTACAGATAAGCAGCATATGGATATTATTAAGTGACTAAACATGATTTTACATAGAAAGTTTTTTCACTTTAGAAAACTAATACATGAAATTGACCCCATTTAAAGTGGAGGGGCAGTTAGAGGACTATAGAAAGGAAGGAGTTTAGACTATAGAATTGTCTTGAAGTGTTTAAGATTTAATGTCTGAATCCACTGAATTACTTTGACTCTTTTTCATTTCTCTTTTTGGTATTCATTTCTCTTTCAGGAGCCCAGTACTATCATGATATGTCCTGGGCTAGGGTTTCCTTTTCTTCACTCCCATCCTATCAGATTTTAGATATATTTTCTTCTTTTTAGATACATTTCTCTCAGAAAATTTTTCTTTCTTTCTTTTTTTTTAATAATATTGTCAATTCACCATTAACTTTTCTTGGGTTAGATTTCTTCCAAGGGAGAATCTCTAGCACTATATTCCTACCACTGTTCTCCCAGACCTCTATATTTGCATCTCTTTGGTTTTCTATCCTAATGTTGCCACAATATATTTTTGCCCTTATCTGTTCCTAATCATGTTTCTAATTACTTAAAAAATTTTATATGAATGTTGCACTATCACCTCATCTCAATGCATTTGAAAATTAAAGCATCATTTTCCCCACCCTCTAACAAGGATCTTTCC
>CAUYRH010025404.1:0-22725 GCA_963574655.1 Perodicticus potto
GCCAGCACGGCATCTCTCTGCTGAAGATTACCAAGCTCTGCTAAAGACTAAGATCTATCTTTCTAAGAAGACTGCTTTACTCTCTCTAAGAATTTCTCTCTCTTTCCAGCTAAACCAGAAACTCTCAGGCACCTAAGAGAAAGTGTATCTGAGCAAGGTAACTTAGCAGTCTGCATCCAGAACCTAGTTAAGCTGGCTGGAGACCTGGCCAGTCCTGGGCCCTGACAAGTGGTGTCAGAAGTGACATGTGATACACGCAGGTTAAAACTCTGGGTATTTTTTTGTTTCCCATCCATAGTAATTATCCCTACTTCATGTGTGAAGGTCTTACATATATCTGTGAAAATTATTTCCATCACAATTCTTAACATATGTTGGTTCTGCCAATCCACGAGCTAGCATGACATATTTTTCCATTTCTTTATATCTTCTGTGATTTCCTTCCTTAACACATACTGTTAAGAATTCTTTCTAGATGGCACATCAGCGAGAAGCATGACAAGAGAACTGTTGTCTTACTAAACTGAAAAACTGCTTCTATAATACGGTATATTCATTCTCATTCAGGCCCTGGGGCTAGAGTTTAGGATACCTGTAAAAATTCATTTCATTGTTAGATTTTTGTTGGTAGAACTTTTCTTCACACTTTTTTCTTTTCTTTCTCTCTCTCTCTCTCTCTCTCTCTCTTTTTCCAAGAGAGAGTCTCACTATGTCACCCTCGGTAGAGTGCTGTGACATCACAGCTCACAGCAACCTCTAACTCTTGGGCTTAAGTGATTCTCTTACCTCAGCCTCCCAAGTAGCTGGGACTACAGGCACCCACCGTGACACCCAGCTATTTTTTTGTTGCAGTTGTCATTGCTGTTTAGCTGGCCTGGCCTGGATTTGAATTTGCCTGCCTTGGTACATGTGGCTGACACTAACTACTGAGCAACAGGAGCCAAGCCCTTCTCACTTTTTTTCTTTTTTGCAGTTTTTGGCCGGGGCTGGGTTTGAGCCCACCACCTCTGGCATATGGGGCCAGCACCCTACTTCTTTGAGCCACAGGCACTGCCCTCTTTCTTTCTTTCTTTCTTTTTTTTTTTTTCAAACCAAGAAACTCTCATTTTATAATTCCCACTTACTGAAGATTACTTCTGTCTCCTGAAACTATACCCATAAGAAATTACATTATAAAGTCCTCATATAGTAGAACCTCTGTAAGTTAGCCACCCAAGGGACCATAACAAACTGGTCAACATAAGGACCTTCCATTGAGCACATGGGTTGCATGTCCAGTCTATGAAAATTAGGACACCTTAAGGAAGTGGTCAATGTGAGAAGGTGGTCAATTATGGAGGTTCTACTGTATTTCAAGACAATCACCATATTCCTTTGAATCTTTTCTTTTCTTCTTTTCTAGGCTCTTTTTTCCTGGTTTTCTTATCCAGTACTCTTAAGCCTAGTATACTTTGGTGAATAAAAAATGTAATTTCTTCTTTTTGTCTTTAACTAAATTTAATTTCCCCTCAGCAAAATGCCAGAAACTTTACCTCAACCAATTCAGCCTTCCCACTGGTTTCTCTGTGTTTTGAGCAATCTAAGTATTGTGGAAGCCTTGGATGGGGCTGGAGGGCTGGGGTACAAGTGATCCTCTCTGTGCCCATCTTCTCATACTGATGTCCAGTAAGACACTTTCATTTCTAGAGGGCATTTGGTTTATGAATGTCAATGTTACATCCCCTTCATCTCAACTGTAGGTGCTTTACAAGTGCCCCTGGCTCTCTGGGGTATCTCCACTCTGATGGAAGAAAACATTTTGATTTTCCTTGAGTCCTAGTCCTCTGAGAGGAAGAGAGATTCTGGTTATCATCCCTTTATTGGATGTATAAGCGTGCAATTAAGTATTTTCTCCCATTGTGTTGGTTGTCTGTTCACTCTATTAATTGTTTACTTGGCTATGCAGAGCTTTTTAATAGATAAATCGGGTCCTATTTATTTACTTGTGTTGTTGCTGTGATCATTTTTAGGGTCTTCTTTAACAATTTTTTGTCTAGGTTGATGTCTGTAAGAGCTTTTCCAACATTTTATTTAAGAATTCATATACATTCATGCCTTAGGTTTAAGTCTATTAAGGAGGTAAAAGATCTTTATGGGGAGAACCACAAAACACTGAAGAAGAACACTGCAGAGAATATAAACAAATGGAAAAGTATATCATGCTCATGGATTGGCATAACCAACATTGTTAAAATATCTATACCACACTAAGTAACTTACAGATTCAATACAATCCCCTTTAAAATACCAATTTCATTTTTCACAGATGTAGAAAAAAATGATTCTATGCATTGTATGGACAAGTCAAATTTGTACTTCTAAATTCCAGAAGGAACTCTTGGGTTCTTGCCATCAGTTGGTCCATCAGTATATTATAACAAGCCTTTGTTTAGAAATCAAAATCCTATCTTTTCACGTCATCAGGGTAATCATGTCATCTGTTTCTTCTTCTTTTAATGCCATGAATTTTCACTGTAGTCCCAAGTTCTTTAGTTTAATGCATAGAATATTCATCTAAAGTCATTCATTTATTATAATTAATTCTTATATTCATGCCTCTATTATATTTGAGGCATTAGAAACCCTCAAGGTAAGGCCTTTGAGATGAATAATTAAACATGTAATTTTAATTCTAGTGCTATGATTAAACATGTACACACTGGGGTGGTGAATAGTGTCAAAAAAAGGAATCTTGTAGAAGTTCACATCTCAAAGTCTGAGGATAGATAAAAATTATTAGGAAAGGATAAGATACCAATCAGATGGGGATTATTTTGGTGAAAGATAAGCAAGATAGAGGGAGAATGGTGAGTAAAGACATATGAATGCTTCTAGAGAAAAATAATATGGCTTGTATTACCAAAGAACAGATTTTAAAGTGAAAGTTATGAGACTAGGACCAGGTCATGAACATCTCTGTGGACCCTGAAATGGCCTTTGTATTTACTGGGATGATTAGAGAGTCTTTGAGATCGAATGTTCATTACATGTTATCTGGCACATTTTCACATGCACTATATGAAGGACCCAAAGTTTTGTAAACTTAGAAAATTTCTTTGAAAACTACACATTTCTTCCATTGTGTGTCCTTGGCAATTATCTAAATAAAGCAGGGACAAGGGGAATGAAAGGCATAGTGGATATAGTGACACAATAACCGCGGAGTTCAGGGAACTTGAAGAAATGATAGTGGCAAGTGACTGAGTCTAATGATTGACAGATGGATATGAGCTGAATTAGGCAGGGAATTCAGACTATTCCTCAACAGAAATAGTTCATGTTTAAGACACATTGAGTTTGAAACTGCAGAGTTTTATCTAATCAGAGAGGTAAGTTAAGAATTTGACAAGATGATCTGTTTTACAGAAACTGAAATCTGGGATTAAAAATATGGATTCAAAAGGACAGCTCCTGGCTGATGACATGAGAATGAGTAAGAGCTCATGAAAATTTTTGCTGTGAGAAAGGAAAGGGCTGAGTAAAGACCCCATGAACCACTAACCTGGGAAGAATGGGCTCAGTACGGTAAGCCTGGGAAGAGACTGAGAAGAAGCAATGTGTGGAGGAGATTTAAAACCAGGTCATGTTGAAGCCAGGGAAACCCAGAAAAAAGGGGAATCAACAGTGCCTAATTCTGCTGCTGAGTGTCAGGGCAAAGGACTAACCCTGGCCATGTATTGTGCAATGAAAGGGCAAGTTGTGGTTGTGCTGAAAACAGGTTCTGTGGAGTTGCTGGAAACAGGGTAAATTTCTATGGCTGAGAAAGTATCACTAGCTACAGGCTCTTTCATTATGCTGTCTGTGGATCAGAACCTGAGTGTTTGTAATGCTTTAGGTGTGCTTTGAAAGGAGAGTGAGGTCTGAGGAAATAGTAAGAATGAGCATATGTTACACTGAGGAAACCTCATTTTTTGACTTGTAGAAGGATGAAGAAATGAAGCTTCTTCATGTTGCACTGAAGTATGAGAGACACTGGGTTTTTATTTTTGCTAGCCCAAGAAAAAAGAGACAGCAGAGAGGAAATGAATATATATGTTTATGAAAGTATTTTAGTGTAGGCGGTGCCTGTAGCTCAGTGGGTAGGTGCTGGCCCCACATACTGAGGGCAGTGGGTTCAAACCTGGCCTGGCCAAACTGCAACAACAACAACAACAACAAAAATAAAGCGTGTTGCTAAGAAGAAAGAATGGGGTGCGATCCAGAAGCTAGGAATTAGGAAGTCATTATCCAGCGTCACAAGCCATGTTTGGCTTCCTGCCATATTTTGGATTCTTACTCTGGGAATGAACTTCCCAATGCAGTCTTAGGCTACATGTAACTCTTGAGCACTTGAAAAGTGGCTAGTCCTAAATGAGATATGCTGTAAATTTAAAGGATATATCAGGCTTCAAAATAGAATTTAAAAATACATCATTAGTAATTTTTGTATTGGATACATATTGAAGTGATATACTTGTGGATAGATTGGTTAACCAAAATGTATTATTAAAATTCATTTGATCTTTTGTTTTTAATGTGGCTATTAGAAAATTCAGATTTAAATACATGGCTTATATTAAATTTTTACAGACAGTGCTACTTTCAAAAGACTCTGCACCTCTTATTATAACCTATGAATATCTTTGGGGACAAAACATGTGCCCAGCAGGTTGTCACTGACCATCACCACACACATTTCACTCTAAACAGTCACAGGAGGAATTACTCTAGAATTCTTTCTGTGAATACTTATTAATTAATTTATTTATTGAGATGTCCTCAGAAGGTCAAGACCAACCTATTAAGGTCATGGAAGAGGACCCTTGTGTTATTTAAATCTCCAGGAGCCTACAGTTCCTTCTTTTCTTCACATATTATATTTTCTTACTGGTTCTAATTTTCTTCATAAGAGCAATTATTTTTATTGTTGTTGGTATAACCTCCTTTCTTTTCCTTGAGGCCCTGATTTTGTCTAATAATTTGCTCAGTCTCTTTCTCTTTCTCTCTACAAAGAGAACACAGTAATTCATTTTAGGCTCACGTGGAAAGGCAAATGCAGCTGACTCCGCCAGTTATTAGATGTAGTGCCTTTCATGGTCTTAGATTTCAGTTGGGTCCATTCTCCTTTGCAGCCCACTGTGAAAATGTCCAGTGTAATCTGGGAGAGTAAGTGACATTTTTACTATAACTTAGTCCCTGGATTTCTAATCAAGAAGAAACTTCTGGCAATTGTCATTTGCAGCCTGTTGGCACAATGGTCTCTTCTGCTTTACTTCTCCCACCTAAGGGTCCTCATAGTGCCTTATGTATGTGCTGGACATTAGGACCCATCAGTCCTTTCTACCAGCTAGTGGGCATCCTCCTCCAGAAAACACAGCAAATACAAACTGGTAACCCAAATGTTCTAAACTGTTTTTCCTTATCATTCTTTATCCCTTGCTGGGCCTGTTCTCTGAGCTCTGGTATTGAAAATCCTGGATTTTATCTTATCTACTTGAAAAGCTGGTGCAAGTTAGAAAGATCACATGAAAATCTTCACTTCAATCAGCACAGCCTCTGTGATGTCTCTTTTTTCAGGCTCAGCCTCAAAGCTAATTCAAAGATTTTAAGCACATGCTCAAGGTTCTCTTAAGGCTTTAAAACGTCAAAAAATTAGGTCTGAGTTTTAGCAAAACTTAGTTTTTAACTTGTGTGACATAGTTAATTTATCATAATAAAATTTTAATTAGAAACCATCCTCACCTCCTATATCTTTCAGTGCTCCTGGCAACAGTATTCCTCACCATTAAATTCAAAGGGATGATGTGTTTATTAACTACTAACTGGAGGAAAGTAAGAAAACTTAGCAATTTTTCTCACTGAAAAGAGTATTTTGTTGCTCTGTATGCTTTCCCTTAGGATATAGCTTTATAAAATGATACTACATTGCTAATTTCCTGCTTCTATAAGTTTTCTGTATGTTCCTAAATAAAGTGGCAGTTGTCGAAATGCCTGCTAGCTTGTCTTACAGAATACAGGGAAAATGAGGAATTTTCCTTTCAACATATTTTATGAATTGGGAAGTTTTCTGGAACAGCAATTTTTCTCCAAACTAGAATTTATATTTTTGCAGTAACACAGGGATTTCGATTTCAGATTGCTCATGTCCTTCATTCATTTCAAAAATTGATGCAAATCTATAATGAAAATACACAAATTAATTTTCAGAAAAATGTTATTTTATTGGCAAATGCAATAACGTGCAGATTTGAAAATGCTAGAATACAGTAATGATCCTTTGAGTGTATTTTTGCTTACCCACATGTTTTGACGAATTACGCTTCACCTTTCTGGAGAGATCTGGTTACTCAGCTGTGAAAGCATTCAGTGTTCAGGCAATCTTTCTGCTTGTCTTATTTTCATTGAAAGTCAGAATACATGTTCCACAAACTGAGAATGTGCACTAATGCATCACCTATTGACTGCCAACTGCGAGAATCTAAAAAAGTGGAAATAGATTATGGCTATTAAAAATACATCAACAACTGATTCTTCAATAGCTACCTTTCAAGTAGAAATGGCTTCAAATGGCTTTCTTTGTTGTGAAAGGCTACTGTACCTCTATTCTGCAGACACAGCCAGAATGGTCACCTATTCATTCTACTGTTGCACATAGATTCCTGAGGGCTGCTAAGCTACATAGAAAACAAATGTCCCTTTCCATTTCTGATCAACAACAGTAAAGAAATTTTTGAGCAGGATTCTTATGCTACTATGTCAGAGAGGTTCTGTACAGAATTCAGGGGTAGGAGAAAGTTTGCAGTGCCTTTTTTTTATCGTTCGGGATTCACTGAGAGTATTAGGTTACCCTGATTATGTTTTTGGGGTAAAGTCCCTCTTATAATTGTGTCCCACTCCCAAGAGGTATGCCATATACCGTAACCCCCATCCTCCTCCCTTCTCCCCTCTCCCCACTCCCTCACCCCCCTCAAACCACATTGATAATTGGCCTCTGACTATGCACATCCCTTTGCTAGGGTCATAATATCGTGGTCACTTTTCACTGATGACAGGAGAAGACCAGGCTTGGTTGTCACAAAAAGCACAAAGAAATAATAAGGCTTTCAGAAGAAAACCCGTAATTGTCACAGAATGACTTGGATTGGTGCCAGCCAAAATGAACCCTGGTACATAACTCCAGAAATACAAAAGGACGTAGATGTAAATATTGAAACACACAGCTCTTTGGTTTATGTGACAGAGGCAGTCTACTGGAAAAAATCCAGAATTTAATGAACCATGTACAAGTCTCTATGCCTCCTTTTGCCATCCTAATGCCAAGCATAGCAGATTTTTCTGTGTTTTTATTTTCATGACCTTAGAGGGCTAAGGGGAGGATAAATGTAAATTTGTCAAAGTTTCAGCCAAAATCAGTAACAATATAATAGGCTCCAAATATCCCAGATCCCGTTGCAAGGTACTAAAACAAGAAAGTGAGCCATGCTTAGGAGAAGTGAAATGAGTTTTATCAGTATTGACTCATTGACCTTCTCAAGGCTAAGCCAAGAGAAGACAAGTGGTTTAGTAGACCATTCAAGAGGGCAAAAATGAGAATTTCTTTGCAGAGTAGAGAGTATGCTGTATATTCTCTGCCACTCTTCACAGGGAGATGAAAGTGCTTCCTCACCCTTGCAAGTTTGGTGGGAAAAATGTAGCAAAAGCTTGAAAGGTAAAGTAAATGCTGTTAGTATCCTGCCCAAATCTCCTTCTCCAGGCTTGTACATTCACCCTCTCACTACTATTCCTACTACTTGACCTGTTTTCTCTCTCTCCTCTCTCTCTCTCCTCACCCCCAACCCCCACCCTGGTTTCATTCCCCTACAATAAATGCAGCCTACAGCTAATGATAACTGATAAAAAATGTGAGCTCCCTTCGTTTACATTGGGATCCACTCTGTGTTGCAATTCATGGTCTAGAGATCCTCATGGAATCAGCTGAAACTAGACTCTAACTAAAATCATATTCTTTTTCACACTGTCCTGTTCCTCTCACTCTTTTTCTTTCTCCTGATAGACACTGTCAGTAAATTCAATATTCCCAAATATCCACCTCAAGCTTTGTTTTAAGGAACCCAACCTAAGGATCAAGTAGTCATGAATTATATAGGATAAAGGGCCTGATACCTGATTCATGCTTACAAAAGTCTAAATATGTGAGGCTGTAGCTTATAGCTAGCAATATCAGCATGGGCACAGGGCAATGAGTCATATGCAAGACACTATGAAACATGCCCCCAACAAACTTCCTTTCTTGAAAAGGGCCTTGTCCATTCTGGCCTACTTTCAGGAGAAATCTACCATAATCTTTCCCCACCGCAGGCTTCCTAAGCCTAAGGCAGGTGCAAGTTGAAAAATGGAGACATTTTCTATTGGATCCGAGGATTAAGATTTGATGTTAGATTGGACCAGATTTTTTATTACTGGAGAATTACTGGAAAAGGTATAAAAACCTTGAAATTTATACAGAAGATAGATGGGAACAAACCTACATAGGAAGATATGCAAAAGGATAAAGCCACCTTTTGCTTGGGCTCTACAGATTCCAGATTGTTCATGAAACCAGTGGCTTACCTCTATATGTGTATTAAATATTGATAAGGCCTTCTCTGTTTGATAGCTTTAAACCCTCAATTCTACAATCTGAGTATATGCAAAGTCTTTCCTATCATTTCCATAGATTCCTAAAGGGTGTACGTATTTGTTTCCAACAAACTCCATTTCACTTATATCAACATTCTTTTTCCAAGTGTCTTCAACAAAATTGACTCAAGGTCAAAAGGACTAATGCCTAATTTCTATAGATTAGTAGGATATGACATTTTTTCCTTGGTGAAGAGCTTAATGCCTATCGAATAGTTTTTCGGGCATTCCTGGTAGCTAATATATGGACAGTATGAAGTGTTTGCTTAGTAAATTGTGTCTACACATGGAGCTGGTGACACGCATAAGTATAGGTTGTGAAGAATTCATTATTTTCATGAGTAGTAGCAGTAATGCCCAGAGTCCACTTCCCGGGTCCAGTGGTGGCAGCAAAAAATGAAGTTGCATGTGGAAAGGGAGGAGGAAAAATTGACTTAATTCTGAAGAATATCCACATTGGAGGTAACTGAGAACTTTGGATAAATCAAAAAATGCTGCTGATTTAAGTAAAGATATTGATGTACTCTTTCTAGCTTTCATCGGCTTTTCAATAGATAAGGTAAATCCAGAATTTTTCAGTACCAGAGGTCAGTTAAACAGGCCCAGTAAGGGTTGGGAGTGATAAAGACAAAAAAATTTACACTCTTTGGATCAGTGACCAGTTTGTATGTGTTGTGTTTATGTCTTTATGACTTGACTGGAGTCTAAACTTCAACCTAGGTTTTTCTTTAATAAAATGATCTTTTCCTCTTTGATAAATATATTATGCTATGTATCTGATTAAAAATTGATTTACATTATTATTTTCCTTCCAGAAATATAGACATTGATTGAAAAAGAGCTTACTTAGCATTGGAAAAATTTTCCATTTATGAATAAAGAAGCATGGTTAAGAAAGGTTTGCTGTACATCCTGGAGGTTAAGTGGAGTTCTCTGTTTGACATTCATCACAGAGGACTTAGTTTCAGTAGATGCTAAGTAAAATGTGTTGGATGTATTTTAATTTAAAAATGGAAAGAATATCTTGGTAAATTTTAATTTTCATTGGCACCATTCAGTCAAAATCATTTCAAACCAGCGTCTGGAAACTGAAACAACAGAGTAATGATTCACTAATCTGCCCTCCAGATCTTGCTAACATAAACTTTATGACTTTGGCAAATTGCTTTCAATACCACTGATACCCATCTGTTACTCTGCCCTGGTTGAGTCATACAGCATTGTTCTTCTTCCAAAAGGAACATGAACCCAAGTTATGCACCAATCAAAGTCTATCAAGCCAGGGCCTGAATGAAAAGGGAAAATAGTTCATTAAGTGAAAATCATTGTTAATGCTTATTATAAGTATGAGAGTGAACCTTGTATTTTCATTTTAGCAAATTAATTTTCATATGCTTGGTGGTATTTTCTTGTGTTTGACGGCTAATCACATTTTCTGGAAGAGAAGCTTATAAAGCAGATAGTATTCATGACTAGCACCAGTTAAAGCAGGCTAAATTTATATTTGCTTGTTCTCATACAGGAGACAAGCTTTGCTGTAGAGGAATGGACACCATGCTTGCAAAGGACAGATATTGATTCTTATCACATTAAAAGGAAACACTGAGAACAGGACAGTCTCCTGGCAAGCCTAGAGACATTGTGTGACTTGGGGGCAATCCCCCAAGTAACTCAGTGTTCCAGAATGAGATAAGGTCGGTCACTCACTAGTAAGCATGTGTTAAACATTGATGCTTAGTAGTTCTTCATGAGGGTTGTGAGGAAAGAACACGTGAGGAGAGAACGTGGCAACCCTTACGCAGGCAGCCCTCATATGTAATTACCTGAACTCTCCACACCTGTTGTGTATGTCAGTTACCTTAAGTCTCACACCTGTTGTGTATAACCTTAAATAGCCTTTGCGGCGGGGACTCTGGGCTACCCTGCACTTAAAGTTAGCTTGCCTCCTGCAAGCTTGTACTTCTAATCCGTGTCACACCTGGTTCCTTCCTTTGGCGAGTGAGACCAGGGTTGTAGGGGTCGTGGCACTTTGCCTTTGATAAAATATTATACATCATTTCAAATTTATCTCTCTGATGTCTTCCAAGAGGCCTATTAGGTAAAAATGGTGTATGGTACACATGTCATTGATGGTTTCATATATATCTACAATATGATCCTGGAGGTCAGGGATTGTGGCTTATTCGAATTCTTTATACATTTACTGCCCATTATATGTAATAAGTGTTCAATCCTCATTTGATTGACTACTTTCCCCATTGAATTTGTGGCAAATAAGTGACCATAGTGCATATAGTTTTTATACTTTATTTTAAAATATTTAATTATAAAATAAAAATTTAAGTTATTCAAGGTGTACATTGTAATGACCTGATATTTCCATAATGATTGCAACTCCAAGAAATAGAAAGTAGAAAGACAGTGGCCAGGGATCTATGTCTTTTTTTTTTAATTAAATCATAATCGTGTACATTAGTACAATCAAGGGGCACAATGTGCTGACCTCATATACATCTGAAATGTTTGCATTAAACTGTTAAACATGGCCTTCATGGCATTTTCCTAATCCTATATGTCTCCTATATGAAGACATTGGTATTCTACATTTAGTAAGTTTTACCAGTACCCTTCTAAGATGCACCATAGGTGTGATCCCACCAACTGCCCTCCCTCCACCCATCCTCCCCCCTCCCAGGATCTGTATCTTTTGTGTGAAAGAGAAAATAGCAAATACCAAAATCCCCAAATGTTGAAATGCCAAAAGATCAAAATTCCTAAAGTCTAAAATTCCCCATCACAATACTGAAAGATTAAAATGATAAAAGTATAATTCTTGAAAAAAAATAAAAAATTTTAATAGGCATTTTTCATTCATTTATGTTTTAAAGAGGGATTTATTTGAGAAACACATAAAAACTTGGCAGAATACTGCATAGCACACTTTTGTAACAAAATGGGCAATAATGATGTACATATTCTTGTAAACATAAACACCCAGGTATACTAATGACAGTAGCACAGATATAGCAGTTATGAGCAAACCACTTATAAAGAACTCTGTCACAAATCACACACAGGCACACTGCTGGGAAAGATACAACTTGCTTGGCTATTGGTGTTGCTGGGACAGCTTCTTTTGTTTCCATCTGCACAGATTTTGTTTCTTGAGTTTTTATCTCAAAACTTTCATAATGACCCATAGCCACGTAAGTGCATATCACACACATGGTGACTTTGTGCCCCAGCTTCATAACTGTGGGCATGTGAAATATTAAGACAAACAACCTACGTCTGTTGATGAGATCCATCAAAAACTTCGAGTCACCACTGCATATGTGGCAGCTGAAAGCCAGAAATTTTATCTTTCACAAATGCACATGTACCAAAGAGCCTCTCTTCATTTACTAAAGAATTTTCAACATTTGTATGTTAAAAACCAGGAAGCTGATGATGTCACTCTTACTCTGAGTCCAAGATTCTCAGGACCTGTTATAAATCCTGGAGTCCAAAACCCGGTGAACCTGGAGTTCTGACATCGAAGGCAGCAGGAAAGAAACCTGTCTCCCAGAGAAATCAGGCTGTCTGCTGTGTTTGTTCTCTCCTTGGGCCTCCTGCCGACTGAATGGTGTCACCAACATTGAGGGCAGACCTTCCCCACCTCATCCACTCAGATTCACTCACAAATTCCCTCTGGAAACGTCCTCCCAACACATTCATAGTAATACTTCATTAGTTTCCTATGTGTGCCTTACTCCAGTCATCTTCACACCCCAAATTAAATCCACAGGTCCACCCCTTGTTAACATGGCACCCATATGCATATCCATAAACTATAACCTAATTTCAAAAAAAACCATATTTAATTTTCAAATAAAGACAATGAGAAGGTTATAGTTTCACCTAACATCATGTAACTATCCTGTATACAACCAAAAATGCACTAATACCTTTCCTGGAATTCCACTTTCAGGATCTCAACTTTTAGGATTTTAATTTCAATCCAATCCAATTTTTCTGCCACCTGAATACTCCCCATCTATTAATTATTTTGGGTGGGAAAGATGTTGTGGGTTTCTTGGAATTATCCAACAGTTTTAGAAGAGAAAAGCATAAATATGAACTCACCTAATGGTTTGATTGTCTATTTTAGGTTACATAAAATAATTTTTGTTAATTTTTGTTTATAATTTTTTTGAGTGATATTTCTTGAAGCAACCTCCAGGATGCAGTCCAGGCTGCTGCTTGCATGTCTCACAGTAGAAAAGGGTTTCTCTCCTTCCATCTTTCTCTTTTCCTCTGCTACAAACTGTGCCTTCCTGTATTGATTTTTTTTTCATTTTGAATTATAAGATGCATCTTCCCATTTAGCCTTTCCCCAGTGTTAGAAGATGATTGTCTTTCTTTCTTTCTTGAATTTCTGTTTCTTGCATTGTTCACAAGCTGAGTGATGAGATTTCTCCTGTGGTATAGGTGTGTCTGCACTTTTTCTCCACTCTCCTTCTTATCTAATGAGTGAAAGATACAGCTGTTTAAAATTGCAACTTCCATCAGCCAGAAGAATAATGGTTTCCACCATTTGCAGGACTTCTTTGTAAATCTGTAACATCCACGGTACTGATCAGCTCTGTCCACTCTTAACATTGTGTGTGCTAAAATAACTGTTGTTCTTTCAAATTGAACAGGCGATTTCTTTCAGTAACCAGTGATCAACTGTATTTTAAGGCCAAATAATGTACTCAGCATTGTCACTAGCCTCTCATCATGGAATGAGAGGCACATTATTTTCATACCCCAGTGATAGGCATGTAATTCACATTCTTGAAGTTTCTTCTTTTTTCAGATCACTTGGAAAATCCTTTCTAGAAGCTGTAACTGTTCCTGTTATGTGTATTTTCCTTTTATGCAATTCCTGAGCAAACTGAGGGCTTGTGTGGAACTTCTCAGTGTAGATGTGATAGACTGAACTACTCTTATGCGCTTGCAAAACTTGTGCCAAATGAAACACTATTTGAGACATAAATGGCAAATAAGGATGAATAAGACTTTCTGTTATTGTCTGGCCATAATAGGGAATATGAGAAAACACATAAGCATTTTCTGAATTACACAGGCAAAAAAACTGTAGTCCCCTCTTTGTAGGCTTCATTGGATTTAGCGCTTGAATTGAATCTTTCCTTTGAAGCCTGCTGTGCTCTCATCTATTGACATATTTCTTCCTGGTACCTAACTAAGGTTTTTTGCATTTATTGTCAATCTACTCCCTAACATTCTTCACCTTGCTCTCTCGGCTACACACATTCCCTTTAGTTACAACAGGAGGTCCTACATACAGCAGCCAAAATATTTGGAAAAAAACAGATGAGAGAAAACATCTTTGAAAATTGGGGTTGGTCTAGCTAATCTTTGGTACAATAATCGACTAATTGCATCTTCAAACAATGCCTTCATGAGTGGTACATTGATTATTTTGTTAGTAAAGCTACCTTCTGCAGTTTTTCTGCTACATACATATTTGTCACAGTCACAATTTCACCAGTAAGATCTTCTGAGAAAAAGAGTTGGAAATATTCAAGTTCAGTTTTGGGCTGAACCCTTTGAGGAAGGGTGAGCCCCTGTTGTGTGACAGAGTAGAGGAACTTTATAAGATCACCATGACCATCACAATAAACCTTCCAGCTCCTTGTGACAGGCTGCATATTATTGTCTGTCACTTTCTTCTTCAGGTTCACTGGAACTAATATATCTTCACACCTAGAGAGCTTCTTCATGCTCACTTTTGTCAATGAATTCTCCTTCAACTTTGTGGTCTTACATTGTAAGATCATCTTCACTCATATGGCTTCTCCCTGCCGTTGTTCTATAAGCATAACCAGTGAATACAAACATGGTCATCTGTTCACATCCAAACACATGGCCTACTGAGAAACAGAGAGAACACGCCCTGCACTGCATGTTGGCTGAAGTCCACGCTACATGAGAAAACACGTTGGATAGCCCCTGACAGTGGGGCGGCTGGATAAATGCAACAACAAAAAGTGTCTGATGATTTCCGACATTGACATGGGAGCAGGACAGGAAAATCATCATGTCAGATGAGATAGGAGAAGTAGAAAGGGTTAATTTTGGGGATGGTAATTTGAGGAATTTTAGCTGTGAAAGAGTTACAGAATTTTAGAGATTCTAAGTTCTCTAAAGAAACTTCCTCCCACCAGAAACTTCAGGGATTTAGATCTTTTGGAAATTAAACACTTGGTATTTGGGATTGTGTCTTTTTGAGAATATGATTTGTGCTGGAGTGTTGGGGGCTGAGGAGTAAGAAAGAGGAAGATGTTGGTCAAAGGGTACAAATTTCCAATGATAAAATAAATATGTACTACTTACTATGCATTAAAGTACTATAGACAATCCCCAACCTTTCTGTGTTCTGTTCTCCAGTCTATACTGTCTATTATTTTTATACACATTAATTACCAGTCTTAATTACTGAAGTTTTAAAGTGTGTCTTGAGAAGGGGCAGAGCTGCATGGTTGAATAGGAACCTCCAGTAATTGTACCTCCACGGGAACACCAAATTCAACAATTATCCACGTGAGCAAGCACCTTCAGAAAAAAACAAAAATCAAGTGGGCAATCATATTATCTTTTTTAAACTTTATATCAAGGAACCAGGTACTGAAGATGGCAGAAAGCACAGTCTTACATTGCCTGTGCCCCCAGCACACTGACGGAGAGAGAAACTATATACCTGGTGAGGAAGAGTGAAGTGACAGTGGGACCTTCCAGCCAGACTTGGGGCTACTATGACACGGGGAAGACAATGTGGCAGAATGTGCCCATGCCCATGGAGGGAGCAGTCCAGGGAAAAATCCTCCCCCCAGAAGCTGCAGTGCTGCCTGCTACCACCTCTGGCTGATAAGAGAGCAGCCTGGTCCTGGACTAAATCTGTAGTTTTTAAAAGTATAGGGGAAAAAGAGGCTCCTTATCTAGAATAAAGTTGCCCAGAACTGCATAACAGCATGAAAATTTCTATAGTCCCAATGTTCTGAGCTCCGGAACAATTATAATGGTAATAGTCATCATTTCAGTCATGTTGGGGCAAAAAAGAGAGAAATATAAATGAGGGGTTTTCACATGAAAAAATGCTCATCATCCCTGATCTTCAGAGAAATGTAAATCAAAACTATTTTGAGATACTATATAACCCCAATGAGAATAGCCCACATCACAAAATCCTGATATTTCAGATGCTGGTGTGGATGTGGAGAAAGAGGAAGACTTCCACACTGATTGTGGCATCGCAAACTAATACAACCTCTATGAGAAAAGTATGGAGTATTCTCAAAGAACTAAAAGTTGATCTTCCATTTGATGCAGCAATCCCATTACTAGGTATCAGCCAGAAGCAAAAAATTCACTTTACTGTAAGGACATTTGTACTGGAATGTTTATTGCAGCTTAATTCACAATTATCAAGATAATGGAAGCAACCCAAGTGCCCATCAACTCCTGAACGGTTTAACCAACTATGGTATATGTATACCATGGAGTACTTACTATTCAACTATAAGAAAAAATGGATACTTTGCGTCTTTTGTATTAATCTGGAGTTGAAACACATTCTTCTTAGTAAAGTATCTGAAGAATGGAAAAACAGGCATCCAACGTACTCAATACTAATATGAAACCGATATATAAACAATTACACGCGTACATGACAGAAAAACAAGTATATTCTTGTGAGGGGGGGAGGAGGGAAGATGATTGGCAAGTTCTCACCTAATGTGCATGATGTGAGGGTGTTCAGCACACCCCCTGGATGAAGGGCTCAACTACAACTTAAGCCTTACTTTAGAAATGAAGACAATGTAACCTAAACATTTGTACCCCCATATCAGTCTGAAATACAAAAGAGAGGTTTTCAAGGGCATAATATTTTAAAATGGCAGAAAGAAAATCGAGCAACTTATTCCTAAATTTTTTTCTGTTGTCTTAGTTAAAGAGAATGAACTTCAGAATGAAAATTCTAAGAGGCAAAAGTAACCCAAAATAGACAAAAGAAATTGGGAACATAATTATACTTAGTGAATTTATGTCTCCCACTACCTACATAATATATACCAGGGAGATTGGACTTTAAAAGGGACACTTTAAAGGGATATTTAAGAGAATAAAGTGAATGTTGGTCCTTCTCCCTGGCTCTTGAGAATTGCATCTTTAGGTTGATTCATCCTCCGTCTTAACTCTGGGTTCTTGGGTTCTTTTGATCCAATTGAGGTAGATATGTAAGTCTTTAAAACATCTTAATGGGCACCTGTGAATGCAACCCTTGCTGAACTTTATGATCATCTCTCTTCTTCAGCAAGAAACTTCAGCTAGCCTCGTCCTCGTGGCAAGGTATGGTGAGCTTTGATTTAGAAGCCGAAAAGTCTAGCTCCTTCATTTCTTCTGCTTGAGTAAAATGTACTAGACATTGCCTTTCTACCAGGCCTGTGATGACAATTAAATGAGTTAATATATGTAAAAAGTTCTTTGATAATATTTATCTTCACCATTAAATATATTGATAGATTAGGTCTTTTATCATTTATTCATTTTCACCAAAATATTATGGGAAACAAAATAAAACATGCACAGAAATTCATAGCTTACATAAAAATGAAGATTTCTATCAATCAATTTGTGGATTATGTATACCAAAAAGTACTCGGCTTTGGACAAAAAAAAATCATGCCATTCAGTTTACACTGAACCAAAATCTAAATTTCAGCTTTGCCATTTAATGTGTGACCTTAGCCACCCAAGAAACAAAGATAGCAATAATACCAATGGAATAGGAATATGCTAAGGATTAACTACAATAAGCCTACCAAGTACTTAGCACAATGGTTGGCAATAAATGTGGTTGGCTCAAAATAAGTAATACATTATTATAATTTGTAATGTTGTATTCCCTTGGCTGGGGAACTGGAATCTTTTATAGTAAATTTCTCTCCTTTCCTGAGATATTTTTATTAACTCCCCTGAGTGGTAAACCTAAGCCCCAGGGTACATAGGGCTGGTACCAAGTCTTGAGAAGATATTTCTTTAGCACAAGAGATTCAGCCATTTACAAGGTAAGAGAGAGAAAAGAGGGAAAGAGACAGAGATGAGGGAAGAGACAAGCAAGATGGCAGAATATTGTATTTTGTGCAATATAGCTTACTCCTTTGAATCTCCAAAGCAGCCATCATCTCTGCATTATTCATGATGCTCATACACAGTGTGTATGCATGAGCGTGTGTGTGTCTCCTGTGCTCCTGCTCCTGGAATGTGAAGTGAATCGTGGTTATCCAGGTGGAGAAGGGCACAGCTGCCACTTGTGTTTTACCTCCTCAGTGGGTTTGTTCTTCTAGTTACAGGAACGGGTAGAGTCCTGGCAGTGGGTGATGAGAGTGGTGATGAAAGGATTGGCTACCACTTATTGCTCATAATTGTTAAATAACCTTGACATTACAATTTAATTATCTTCAGCTTCTTGATACGTAAAACACCAGCAAATATAGTTAGCAGGTGCTCACAAAACCCATGGGATTGCCTGTGAAAATGTCTACAGCTGTGTAACAATGTCACAGACAAGCCACACCTAACAAGTCAGGAAAGGAACTGGATGAACTCACTGGCACTTGATTAAAGCTCTCTAAATGTGGTCACAATAATTATACCTAGCTCTTACAAAGAAAGCCTCTGTGGTCTTTTATTGATTCTCTATACAAACATACAATAAGCCATGAAAATTTTACCTTATTTTTCACTTTTTGTATTATTTCCCCTTCTCTTCACATCTACTCTCTTACCTGCCAATATTTTGTTTCCACTTTACCTCTTTCATCTTAGCAAAATACCTTGGCCTCTTTTCATATTTAATAAATTTATCAGTCCTAAATTTGCTTTGTTCCTCTGCCATCCATGGATTAGAAATGTGGTAGGTCAAAGACCCGTGGGAAATACAGAGATGACTCAGATTTAACTCAGTCTGTGAAATAGACCTGCTGTTTGTGTCTGGTGGCTTCTCGTCCTTGGGGAAATCACCTTCCAGGAAACAGAGTTGGCATGTGCCCATGGCTGGATCCAGGGGTGAGCGTATGAGCCAACCAAGGTCAGACAGATGACAGGGTCTTTTTTCAATAATTCATGTGGACAGAAAAATAAAGAAACATTTTCCACTGTGGTTGTCAAACAAGGAGGATGCAAGCCTAGAGCTGCTGACAGCCACCTTGCCTACTAAGTGGACGTCATGCAAAATAAACTCAAGGATTTCATTACTAAAGTGTTCACTCTTTGGCTTCCCTGAAATATCTGGCAATAAATTCCCTTTAAGTGTAAGCTGGTTTGAATTGGTTTTCAGTCACTGGCAATCCAAAGCATCGTAAGGAATACAGACTTATACAAGTTTATAGTTTAATAAGAAGATATAGCTGGTGTGGCAAAATTGTCCCAAGGTTATCAAGTTGAACTGCAAAAATATTTTCACTTGTGATTAAAAGCAGCAAGTATTGCAGTGCTGCTCTATTACCTATTGCCATAGCCTTGATTTACTTTGATTCCAAGTTTCTGAAGTTCCAAAGAAATCCTCCCATTTTTATTAGTAGTGCTCAAACTGTATGTGAGGGGTTGGAGGAAGGAAATTGCAACCTTCTCCTCAGCAACCCCACCTACTCTGTGATCTCCATTAGGATTCTTCAGCCACTGTAAGTAAACAATTGACCCAAATGACAACATCATAAAATTAGCTAGAACAGTGTGATAGCTGTACTAATGGAATGTCAAGGTCTAACCCTTCTTTCCAACCAGATTGTCACTGGATAAGCTCTGCCTCTTTATATTTCTGGGACTGCCACTAGCTACATTAAACAGGAACTAGTTTTCTAAGAAAGTCCTAATATCCATGAGCAATAGTCTTTGGACTCTCATTTGCAATGTGGAAAGATTACAGTAAATTGTGAAAAGACTACTCTCTTCATCTACCATATTTAGCTTCCTTCTTTTGAAAGAGCTTTATTCAACTACAATCATAAATGGCAAATGACAATCTTTCAAATTCAATTTAAGAAATGTTGATAAGAATAAGGTTCAGATAATAAAGGCTGATAAGACAAAGCAATAGAGCTGCCTTATTGATAAAAATGACAAATTTAAATATTTTCCCTTGCCAAGAGTTGAAGTTTCCCCCATCAACTGGCACATCATCTCACACAGCATTGTAATGGATAGGAACAAACTCCATAGGTAATGAAAAACTGCAAACCACAAAGTCTCTGTAAAGGCCTAAGCTGCCTTAAAACAGTATGAACTTATACAGGAATGGACAGACTAACCAATAAAGTAGAATAGAAAGGGAACAAATTAATCCAATTATGTTTTGAAATCTAGAAAATGAAAAAGGTGGATATTAATTCAATAGAGTAAAGGTGAGCTTTTTAAGAAATGATGTTGGGAAAACTATAGGGCCATTTGGAAAAAGGTAAAATCAGACTTGTTTCAAAATGTAAAAGAAATGTAAATGTAAAATATAAAAATATGAATGTATGAAATGAAACTATAGAAGTAATATAAGAAAACCTGAGTATAGGGACAGGTGTTCTAATAAGGATTCAAAATCCAAAGGCAAAAGAAAAAAAATAAGACATACATATTTCATTATATAAATTACAAGGAACTCTTGTAGGGAAAAATTTATTCCTAAAACTTACAGAATAATTTATAATTTAGGATAAAATATGTTTAATAATATATATTACAAACCACTGCAAAAAATTTATAGAAATAGAAGGAAAGCCCCCTAAAATCCCATAGAAATAAGAGCAAAAATACATGATCTAAAAATGGTTCTTAAACATACAAAAAGATATCCAATGCTTATAATGAGAGAAATATAATTTTTATAAAATAATTTTAAGTTTTGGGAGATGCCTGTGACTCAAAAGAGTAGGGTGCTGGCCCCATGTGCAGAAGGTGGTGGGTCCAAATCCAGCCCCAGCCAAAAAAAAAAACAAAAAAAAACTGAAAAAAAAATAATTTTAAATTTTCCATGGTTAACAATAGATAATAGTTGTATGTATTTCCGGGGTACACATGTTATGGGATGTTTGCATATAGGCAAGCAATGTCCAATGATCACATTAAGATAATTGGAGTATCTTTGCATCACATCAAGATATATTGTTTCTTTGTGTTAGGAATATTCCAATTCTATTCATTTAGCATTAAATACATAATAAATTACTGTGAACTATAGTCACCTTATTGTGCTACCCAATGCTAGATTTTATTTGTTTTGCCTAATTGTGTTTTGGTACTTCTCAATCATCCTTGCTTTTCCCCCCTTCACCATTACTCTTCCCAGACTCCAGTAACCATCATTCTACTCTTTATCTCATTAGTTCAATTTTTTTTTTTTTTTTTTTTTTTTTAGCTACCACATACTTTTGGTGCTGGCTTATTTCACTTACCCTAATGACCTTCAGGTACATTCATGTTGTTGCAAATGACAGGATTTCATTCTTTTAGTGTTTGTGGCTGAATAACATTTCCTTGTGTATAGGTACTGTATTTTCTTTATCCTTTCACCCATTGATGGGCACTTAAGTTGATTCCATTGCTTGGCTATTGTGAACAGTGTTCCAACAAACATGGCAGTGCATATTTTTTTAATATACAAATTTCCTTCCTTTTGGATAAGTATATCCAATAGCAGAATTGCAGGATCATATGTTCTATTTTCAGTCTTTTGAAGACTCTTCATACTGTTTTCCATAGTGACTATACAAGTTTACATTTGCATAAACAATGTTGCCTGTTTTTTGGATAAAGTTACTTCAATTTCCCTGCTCAGATCTCATTTTAGTTTTGATTTGCATTTTCCTCATGATAAGTGAGATGAGGATGTGAAATTTTTATGAATATGATGGTCATTTGTTTGCCTTTTTTTGAGACATATCTATTCTGATCTTTTGTCTACTTTTTAATTAAATTATTTTCTTTTTTTCCTATGGAATTATTTGAAGTACTTATATATTCTTGTCAGATGGGTAGTTTACCAATATTTTCTCCCATTCTGTGAATTGGCTCTTAACTTTGTTGCCATTGCTGTGCAGAAGCTTTGTAGCTTGATATGTTCCCATTTGGCCATTTTTGCATTAGTTGCCTGTGCTTTTGAATTCTTAATAAATTTTTGCTCAGACCAATATACTAGAGTGTTTCCCTAATATTTTTTTCTAGAAGTTTCAAAGTTTCAAATCTTATATTTAAATTTTTAATTAATTTTGATTTTATTTTTGTATAGATTAAAAGATAGGGATCTAGTTTTATTTTTCTGCATTTGAACATCCGGTTTTTCCAACTTGATTTATTGAACAGATAGTCTTTCCCCCAATGTGTGTTTTTAGAAAATTTGCTGGAAAAAAATTGACTATAAATGTATGGATTTATTTCTGACTTCTCTATTCTGTTCCATTGGTTTTTGTGTCTGTTTTCATGCCGGAGCCATGCTGTTTTGTTTATTATAGCTTTACAGTATAATTTGAAGTCAGGTAATGTGATTCCTTAGACTTTGCTGTTTTTGCTCAGAATGACCTTGGCTATTCTGGGTCTCTCATGCTTCCATATAAATTTTAAGATTTTTTTCATATCTGTAAATAATATTATTTGTATTTTGGTAAGAATGGCTTTGAATCTATAGATTTCTTGGGTAGTATGAATATTTTAACAATAATGATTCTTCTAATCTATGGGCATGTAATATCTTTCCTCTTTGATTTATTTCATCATTTTTTTTTTGTTTGTTTTCATTGTAGAAATCCTTCAGCTCTTTGATTAGATTTAGTTGCAATTTCTTAGAAGGGTACAGGTGGAACTTACTAAATGCAGTATACAAATGTCTTCATACAATAACTAAGAAAATGCCATGAAGGCTATGTTAAACAGTTTGATGAAAACATTTCAGATTGTATATGAAACCTGCACATTGTACCCATTGATTGCACTAATGTA